>JAYRBW010016118.1:0-34351 GCA_036023295.1 Invenusta paracnida | reverse complement strand
TCGAGACTACACCCCCCCCTCCTCCTACGCAACAGTCGTTCCAAAGTGCACCGGGCTCAAAGTGCATCTGAGCATGACTGAGCCCTCCCCGCCCATGCACTGGCCTCGTGCCGCTCCTTCCCTACTACTAATATTTGTTATAAAGAATCACATTGAAATAAATGATTTTAGATAAATTAGTTATATTGAATAATGTATATTTATAATAATTAAGTTATAATTCATAATTTTATGAAAACATTTTTATCATCTTAGTCAAGGGAGTTAGACTCCTGCCTTCAAATCCGAAATAACAAGTTCAAACCCAGATTCCTGACTTAAAATACTGATATGCTCTGCAACATTGAACTAATTATATATTATGGATTGATTAGTTTAAGTCTATGTTACCTAATAAATCTAATTTATTAAGATTTAAATGTATCTCGGTATTTGCCCCATGTAATTATAAGCGGGGTAAGAAACTGTATATATACAGTTATATATATTATATAATTTTAATACATACATATTATATTGTTTTGTCTCATCGCCGTATATCTCAAATGAAATCAAATAGCATGCAAAAAAGATTGACGAAGAGGATGACTTATCTTGGCGTATCCCAGCGCAACTTCGGGTTAAGTTGTGGCTTGGTATGGAGAAGGATGATGCTGAATACGAGAAGATGCAGTCCGAGTGCAAACAGCTTGTCTACGCAGAAACGGTAAATGGGTTGTTTTTCCTGTAATCTTACATCAAGATCCTGTTTTGTCAATTGATAATTTGTTGTTTTATTTTGTTGATAGAACATATTGCAGAGAAACTATTTTTGACTTGATTTCTTCTTTGTTTTAGAAAGCTTATATGATAGATTCGTGCGAGCCTGACTGGCGATGATGATGAGCGTTTAAATTATATACATATTTGCTACTCTACACTTTTATATATTTTATACCTTGAAATACACATTTTCTGCAATCCTATGTTATATAATTTTTATAAAATGTTTCACTTAATCAATTAAATAAAAAAGTTTCATTACAAAAGTTGTCTTTAATTTAAGTAGTAACTGACCTGATTATTTAAATCCTATTTTTTATCTTACATAAAAATCTATTTTAAGTGTTATATTTTTCATGTAAAATTTTACTCAATATGATATTATTTTTGTAATTCCACAGTTAGACAAATTATTTATATTTTACTTAATCTTATCAGAGTCCAATATAGTTGTTTATTTATTATTTTATCAGTATCATCAATAAAGTCCTTTATTTGAATATTCTAGAACTTCTCTTATCAATTATCCTCTCCAACCAGTACGAAAACCAGGTGAGTCTTATCGGAACCTGGGGAACAAAGGGACCCCTCATGAACCGTCCCGACTTCTCCGATGCGTCTGGTCTCCATCGCCTCCCTCGAGAGGAGTTCAACCCGCCCGATGGTTGGGCTTGGGACGGTGAGTGGTTTCTCCATCCCGAGCGCTCTCTGGCCTTTAAGCAGGACCACCTCTGTCAGCGCTACGTGGAGGATGTTTATGTGAATCAGTCGCGGACATCCGGAGAGCCCTTCAAGGCAGCTCGTGTCCAGTACACGAATGTCAATGGAGACCCCTGCCCGGCTCCAGGGAATATCAAGTGTCCAAACAACTGGAATTGGTTAGACGAGTGGCATGTGGACATTCACGGGCCCTGTGATGAGGAGGGTGAGACAAATACTTTTCGTTCTATATAATTTTTATACTTTTTTTGTAACCACAAAATATAGTGATTTTGTGGTTCGTTTAATAATTTCCGAATGTCTAAATTATTCGCTTCAATTTATGCAACGGATGCTATGGATGACTACTTCTTAAATAATTTCAATTGTTTGTTATACAGGGTGGCCAAGAAGTCACTACTTTTCAAATTTGGCTTGAAAATTTAAGAATTCATCTAACATTTCTAGTGATATAACGTAACTTATTACACAATGTAAGAGTTATAATTTAAGTACAATAATAATACTACAAAATACAATAAACATGCAATAGAAAACTAGTCCATTATCATTCATATGGGTCAACCTGAAGCCCATCAAGCTCAATCCAGAGATTCATTCTGCGAAAGGTGCGCGCATGAATTTTCTTCAGAGTGTCATCTTCAATTTCAACAAAGGCTCTACGAACTGCTTCTTTGAGCTCATCTTGATCTGCTGGTTTTGCGTGTAAGACCTTTTCTCTTTACGATTCCCCACAAAGCTTTGTCAGGTTATGTTAAGTCCGGACTTCTGGCAGGCCAAGGAGTGTGCCCATATTTCCCAACCCACCGGTTAGGAAAATTTTCATTCAAAAATTCTCGAGTTCTCATGGCTGTATGCGGAGGAGCACCATACTGTTGCAAGTGGCACGTTTCCATCAGACGACGTCTCTGTAGCTCAAGGAATAAATTCTTCTTGAAGTAATCGAATATAACGATCAGCGTTTATTCGACCATCAACAAAAATGGACCAATGAGATGTTCTTCTGACATTGCAGCCCAAATAATGACATTGGGAGGATGCATAAGGTCTTGTTCCCAAAAATGTAGATTCTCTCTGCTCCACATAACAATGTTGCGAGCTTTTGCCGATGTGTAAATTGCACATTCATCTGAGAAACATAAAGACGACTTCTGTTTAGGACTGTGGTATTTCATGAGATTGATTGACAACATTCAACACGGCTCCGATGATCAACAGGTGTTAGGAACTGCACATTTGTGGGCTTGTAAGGCTTATACTTGAGATCAATATGAAGAATATTTTGAATAAGTCAAGCTCAGCCGATAATCTCCTGGTAGACGTTTTCAGATTTTCAGCAATGTTCTGCCTCACATCTTCAACTCACAAATCGCCACACTCTTTGGGTGGCCAACTTCTATTGCGGTCGAAGGCCTGTTTCAAACAACTTGGATGCCCATTGCTTGATCACGCGTGCCTCTGGTGGTTCTTCATCATACCTATCACGCAGCTTATCCCGAATCAGTTTCATAGCATGTCTTGATTGATCCGAATCTTGCTGCCGCAAAGATACGAAACTCAATGCAATAAACGCTACTATCTGCTTTAGCCATCAAAAATCAAATAAAAATATGGATCGCCAACTGGATCGTATAGTATTCAATCCAGACTTACCCGCAACGTACAACATTTGCGTAACATTTACTCTGAAGAGAGTTGAAAGAAAGTGTGTGTCAAACCTTTAATCAAATCGATATTGGCATTGTGACAAAAAATAAAAAACGTTAAAATTTGAAACGTAGTGACTTCTTAGCCACCCTGTAGACAATATACGTACACAGAAAATAATTCAACAGAAAAAGAGCTGAGCAGCCAAGAAGAATGAAGAGCGTTATAAAGACATATAATTGTGTTTGAAAGGAAAACATACAAGCAAGTTTTTGGTCCTCTCCTTTTCCTGAAATTAAAAGGATGATCGATGATCGATCAAGTAAAAATCGATAAAATCAAGATATACATAATATATAGCTCTAGATATTGATTGGGTATAGCGCAGTCATGTGGCAAAGGATAAGAAATTACATGCAATTAAAACACGATAATACATGACTGTATATGAGACTTTGGATGTGTGTCTACATATATCGCATAGAAAAAGATCAAATCCCCCAAAAAAATGTAATGATCTGTTTTTGCATAAAACTACCGCCAATACGAGTATATTATATGCTACCTTCTCCATGCAAATATTGTCGAAATGATAGTTTTCCAAAAGTAGAATGCGATTAACGATTCCAGTGTCGCTCTTTAGGAATCGTTCACTCCAAAATAGGAATCATTCGGCGTTACCATAGGAATAAAGTAGGTCACGTATCTGATTCCAGACACGCCTCTCTCCGTGCCCCAATCAAAGCGCGAAAATAAATTTGAATTTACAAATTTATCGATTAAATGGCTAGTTTGAGTTTTAAAGAAAGTTAATTGCTAAAATAATATTTACTTCTTCGTTTATGCAATGTATTGACCGGTTCATTTTAATTATTTCGTTTTGATGCTCCATTTTAAATTAAAAACCGAGGAAAGAATCGTTCATTCCAAAAGTTTAATGATTTCTGATAAAAAGAAAGTTCCTTTTGGAAAACGCGGTGCATGTAAAAGTATAGAAAAATCATACTAGATCATTCCTTCACAGATTAGCAGCCAATACACTCGGACTAATACCCCAAATACTTATTTACGATCTTAAAATCATTATTTTCTAAGCAATCTAAAATTGAAATTCTTCAAAAAGTTTGCAACTTGTTGATTTTAAAAAATAATGTGTTTAAATTGTTGCAATACAAGTTTAGTTATTATATAGACTCACCTTGAGAATGGCGGCCTTGTTGAGCGTGTGATCTTGCCTGGAGAGGCTGTCCTCCTTCTTGGCGAAGGCCGCAGCCAGTCGTCGTTCTTCGTCCTGCACAGCAAGGGAAGAGAAGGGAGGAGTGGACGTGATAGAGGCGGACCTAGAGGAGGAGGAAGTGTAGAGAAGACAGAGCACAGGAGAGTTGGCGTAGAGTTGGAGTAAATCCACTCCGGCCCCGGCCTCCATATTGAAAGCAACAAATGGATCACAAACGCCTTTTGCCAGGAGGAGGACAGTGTTTAGGTGAATGCTCTCTCAGTTCGCAGAATGAGAATATTAAAATGAAGCAGAGAAGAAAGCGTAGTGGGTGATTACCACAAAGTGCCTGCGTTGTGCCTTTAAATCATTATGTCGCCTAGAAAAGGACTCTCTACAACAAAATTGTTGATCACAAGAGGAGAAGAATGGCGAACACACCTCAAAGTGTCCATTGGTAAAGTGTGTAGAGTGATGTTGTGATGCTGTGCAAGAGTTTGTCCTATAGAAATTCATTAGCCACTAAAGTCGTCAGCTACCGTTATTGAGATGATATATTATCAACAGGCGTTGGTACACCTTAAACTCGTCAAGTTCTGCCTTTTTGTGCAAAACAAGCGTTGTAGCGTTGTACTAACTAAATATGTACACAGGCCGCCCCTTATGATTTTGTTTTCTTCACTACTACAAACTGTAATCAATTTGTAGTTTAAACTGAGAAAAAACAAGCTCTCACACATAGAACAGAAGCCATCGATGAGAAGCAGATCAGTGCAATATAAAAATGAACTGCAGTGCAGATGTACCTATCTTGTTGACAGATGATATATTATATGTCACTCTTGCACAATTAAATTATGACATTTGATAAATGAGTCCAGACTAAAAACTCATCTGTAAACAAAGTATATAGAGTACTGCAAATGTAGACATCAGTTATAACATTGTAAAATAGAAAAGTGAATTGATTAAATAATAATTAAGACAATTATTTCATCAACAAAAAAAACTTTAAAATAAGGCTGTTTCCATTACATATTTTGCGTTGAATAATTTAACTCTGTAAACCTAATTATTGATTTCTCCATTAATTGATTAAAACATTGCATGCGAAGAATTTAGTTTGAAATATAATGCATATCCTATAGCTAAGAAATGAGTGACAGCTTTCCATTTCAAATACTGAGCTCAACTTTTAGGAAAATTGAATATCAAAATCTTAATAATGATCAAGATAACATAAAAGGCGTTTTTAGGCTGTTTAGCGAAAGAGAAGAGCATTCATTTATTTAAAATTATTATTGATAATGAACCGATTACAAAATATTCCTAAAGTGTAGATAGTTGTAGAAATGCAAAGCGAGAACAACAAATACTTCAGAAAAATATGTAAATACAAGTTTTGATTAATCTTCCGTTTTAGAGTAAGCGTAACTTTGAAACCACTATCATGCATCGCTTTCAATGCCGGACAGCGGTAGTTGACAACCGTAACAGAATTATGACAACGAAGCAAAGATGTCTCCAAACTTTTCAGGAAATCAGAACCTTAATGAAACCGGATACTTCATTGTAAGGGATATAATTAGGGTATGTTTTGCTTGGAGAAAGTTCACAAACCACATCTGTCAATTAGTTAACGAAGTTGCCTTGAAAATGTGAATATTAACAATTAAAGGTATTGTATGTACATATAATACCAATAATAAAGAGGAAAGTAATTACAACTAACTCAATACTTTATGATTATGAAGTACATACAGTACGGTAATGATTTGGAAATAGACTACAAAAGGAAATGCTGTTCCATGTTGAGTAAAGATCTACTGATCTGTTATTCACGTACAAGGAGTCAGTATTATGTTATTTTTGTCTTAAAAGAGTCATTAACAATAAATGCTATGCCGCGTTGAATTAGGTAGTTTACAATGAAATCAGTGTTTTCATTCAAATATAATTTATTCACACGCAAATGTGCTAAATGAATTAGGCAAAACATTTAAAATTGAGTTCAATGAATATTAAAAAGTTAAAACAAAGCGATACAATTTTGACGTTCCAATAACTATAAGATGAACCTGGTTTGTAGAGCTCAGCGTAAATGACTATCATCCATATGCGCACTAATAGTCATCGTTTACAGCATTGTAGATTTGGTGAATAAAGTTAAGGCGGAAACCAGTCAAACCTTTCCAAGTATTTTGATATACATACTATTACTCACAAATTAATTAAAGGAACATTACGAATATCACGAAGAAAACGTAATCTAATGGATAAGTTTGAGGGGCGAAATTGTCTCCCATACAACATAATGTAGCACACTACTTAGTATACAGTGCCAGGTTAAAGCAGTGAGCCATCTTTTAGTAAATAGTGGCAAATGTGTTGAGTGAGAAAGTAAACACATTTAATATTAAACAGTATTAGTCTGTTTTCCAGTATACTGAAATTAACCTGAACTAATCTGATAGTTTGTTAGAAATATATGTAATGTCGTAATTATGTGATAGCATAACATAACCAGGCAGATAAATAACCGAATTAATGACCACAGATTAAATCATGAAGGTTATAATTGCATCTTGGAAATGAATTAGAAATCTTACTTATAAACCTGGTCGCAATTATTCACTTTACAAAAAGCAAAGCACATACAACTTTCATAGTATAAAATATCAGCTGAACATAGTTCCAATATATATAGCATTTGTAGAACATCTAATATGTTATACAGATAATTATACCTCATTTAAAAAGCGCGGCAGAGTATCAAACTAAATAATTACACCTCTTTTCTGCCAAAGTTAATCAGTCATGAGCTTTGCTACATCAACTTCACAGTAGTCAAGATAATGATAACACAATAGTTAGGTCGCCCCCATCCCACCCTCTTTCATAGACAGAATCTCGTGATTAATAGCTTTCATTCACCCAATTAAATCTTAAAATGTAATCCCCGCAGGATAACTCTATAAATTGACGCTATAAGAAGTTAATGAGCCAATCGTCAAAAAAGTTACTCACTGAAGCATTATTAATAGTTGTACAAACTGTTTAATTAACAGATGCCGACTCTGGATTTGTTAGCGGATTATGCTGAGTAAGTCTTATAGATCAGCCTCTTTGAGATGTTCCAATGCGGCTACTGCAGTGATCCATATCAAAGATAGATTAATATTAATATAGACGTATGTTATAGCTACGTTAACAACAAGCTAGTAAATAAATATAAGTAAAATATACGGAGAAATAATACTAGATTTATAAATCATAACAAAGAGTGAATTTATGACGATAAGATAGGTATTGCAATATTAGAAGCATATTTACACAGACAATTTTATATTAAACACATTACGAATTAATTAGTCAATAATCATAATTAACAAAATTCAATAGATTATCTTCAAATAAAGCTCAGAATAATATATAAGAATTGAGTTAAATTAAAAGTACATACATTTTATTACGCAAATAAGTTTGAATAATGCGATTGCCCCATTATTGGTTGTCAGTTGAATTGTTTAAGAGTTTTCAGTAATTAATCTGATCTCAGAAACTAGCCAGCATATTATTATTTATCCTACAAATTAATATTAGATGACTCTACTGATTACAAATTTAACCGTTGCGAGATATTTATTGATATATTGACTGTATTATATTTAAAGACTATTTTTCAAAATGTTAATGACGGCGCTTAACACTTATACGTAAACATGTATTACTCATATCTTTTTAAAGGAATATAAATGCATTTTCAACATAATTAATACAATGAGCCATAATTTTAGAAACTGTATAATATAATTATACTACTGAATGTGTTAATATATGGATTAAAGAAATAGAAAGAATATTTATATTTTGTGATTTAGTTATACAAGTTGTATAACATTTAAAATAATAAAAAAAAAACATTTTAATAAATTACATACTTATTAGAAATACTGACTATCACAATATAGTGTAATATCAAATATTATTCAACAGAAAACTTCATTTTCTAATTTCCTAAAGTTCCCAAAAAATGCAGGTCAAGTCGGCTTGATGAAGAATTATCGATTTTTAATGCAACAAATTATTACAACAATCATGTGTCTTGACTTTGTACTCTTTTCCATGATGAGTTAAGCTGAAGAAGTAGTGAAGAGGAATTGATCATATGTCACTGAATCACGTGATTACTGAATCAACCAATCAGATTTTACCGTTGGCTTAACAGAAAATATATAACAAGTTTAGTATCCGTCAAGCCAATCGATAAGTTCGTCAAGTCGGCTTAACGCAAAAAACACGAAATGCAAAAGTTTAAAACTATAACTCTCTTTGCATTCCTGAGATTTCGAAGGTTTTTAGAAATATAGTCTAACTACTTTATAGTCAGTAATCGAGATATTATGTGTATCATATGGTCAAAGTTTAATTTCAGTTTTGGTAAAAAAAAGGCTTCAGAAGGGCCGGAGTTAGATGTAAAATGGATATTCTTGAACTTTCGTATCTTAGCAACAATTAGGCCGGGCTATAAACACCAAATTTGATTCTAGGAAATTCTACATAGTCGAGACAGAAGACAGATGAGAAAATATTTTTCTGTCTATAAATTAACACACAATGGCTTCTATAGAGTAATTTATGATATTTGTGAATTGTGCCTTATATAATACGAATGTTGATAGTTTTCAAACACAAATTTACATATATTTAATTAATAGTTTATACATTTTATAATTAGTTTTGTTGATTTTTATAAAGAAATGATTGCAGTGTTATTAATGATAATTATATAGTATAATAGTAAGAAGAGCATTTACAACTACTCAAAACTAGCGTAAATAATAGTGAAAGTGATGATTGAGATTCTCACTATAGCACAGTTAATGAAAATGTAGTTTTAATATAAGGGCTGTATAATATGTAAAGAAATTCTTCCAGTGCAATCAACAAAGTAAAAGAAATGACGCTACCCCAGTAAACGCGACTTACATAATGGTCATGCAGAATGGGCGCTACAAAATATTGGCTTTTACTTTTACGAGATCTCACGTCATACTAAGGAGAGTCTTAAATATTGTTAAATACAATAAACATACTACATCATAGAGCTCTTCTATAGCAGATTTCATTAGTGCAAGTCAGCCGACATTGTTGAGACTGTCAACTAGGCACCAAAACATCTCTATTGATCCCTCCATTTGCCCATCAACCCAGATTCCTCAGTTTCCAAAGAGACTATAGGCCGGCTGCGGAAGACAATTGTGAAAAAGTTTCCGCTGCTATATACGTAAAGCGATGTATATTGGTGGCCAGTAACTACATAGATCACACAGATTAGCTACTTACTATATAATAGTATGCTGCACTCTACATAATCCAGCTAGTAATGTGCACGGAGCAGGTTATGTACCTTTCACGGCGCCATGGCAATTTGGAATAAACTGGCATACAATGGGTGACGAATGTGTGCAATTACATTATAAATTGAATAACAGTACACTACCTACTGTAGTGGAAGTATGAACTCCTTTACTGGTTTGGGAGAGTATTCAGTAGCCGTAAACGAGGCACGAAAATAGAATGAGCAAAGAATGTTAGGAAAAATTTAATCAGAAATAATTGCGTATTTTCAAATTATACAGAATACAAGTAAAACAGAAAATTGGGAAGCTTAATAAGTTATTTATTAATAAATAGTATAGTATAGTCCAATTTAGATTTATCCATGATAAGATTACATTCTTTATTCGTTAAGAGAGTTGTATATCATGGTATAAAATACAACTCGAGTCTACAATCTACTTTTAAATGATAGCAAATTCGTTAAACAATAAAAAGTCTTCAACTTCGGCAATAAAAAACTATAATGCCAAATATTGTCGAAACCCAACAAGTTTCGTCACTTCATCAGAGGAGCGAAATCTTATTGAAAATAAACTGATTGTGTACCAAGAGTTGACACTATAACGATTAATTAAAACATACTAAGAAAGGGTGTAATAGAAGTGTGAATGAGTAGAACTATAGAGTAATAATACCAAGAGAGTTCATTGGGTCAAAAAAGCGTAAATATTTTTGTTTAAATATTCAGAGTTCGCCATTTTATATTCCCACCAATGCAATGGTAATTTACTTTCTAAAACAGTATAAAAAATCGAATTTCAAACTGGCAAATGTGCATGATATAAAGTACCGATATGAAAAGTAAAAATATAGAAATGTGTGCCTGAATTAGAGCTACAATAATATGTAATTTATATGAGTATAGCTTGAATAATAAAAAAAGTTTTTCGATAGCGGCAAATAACTAGTTTTGCCTACTTTTAAGCCGCAGGAATACGAAATTAAGTGCCCATACAATATAGGCTATGCATACCAAATAATGTAGGCAAAACTTGATATTTGCTGCTATCGAAAAACTTTTTTACTTTTTAAGCTATACTTCTATGAATTACATATTATTGTAGCTGACATTCTGACGCACATTTTAATATTTTTGGTGCAGTTTCAAAATGGTGGATTTTCCGCTTGAATCAAAAGATTGAGCCTTCTTTACAATCCTATATTCTTTGATCATTATAGTGTGGACCAAACATTTATTGCTTTATATGACGTTATTATTACTACTTTATAGCGCGTGTTATTAAATATAACTATTTTAAATATTTTCGTTCTGATTGAATGACTTATTTAAATTTTATTGAACATTTATTTTTATTAGTAATATACTACTCAACACTTTTCATGGAAATAAAGTAGTATGTTACCTTAAATCAGGAAGGCAATTTTTTTAAAGCATTTTTAAAATTAAATTTGAAATCTAAATAGTCGAATTACCTTTGTCTGTAAAGTTTGATAGATGCATACATTCAAATGCTCTAAGTGAACTCTCTTGGTATTATTACTCTATGATTATTACTTTATTTAGATTAAATTAGGCGTAGATATTTGAGCAGACGGATGGAGTACTGCCTTTATACTTTCTGCACCTAGCAATCGATCTTCAGTCATTATTTAATTATTAGGTAAAAGAAAATGCGCATGCAGAAAGCAGGCAATATTGCTATGCCCCAAAAATACGCCATAAATCTCCCTTTAAATGTTATAACGTGTGCCAGAGATAGACATACGGAATTTTTAAATAGCTAACACATTTTATTCTTTAAACTGGTAGGTAGATTCCTTTCTGAAATCAAGACGTCATCAAGCAAGGCACCTTCTTTGTAGTTTATGCGCGTCCTACATATAATCAAGAAAATGATACCGCCTCGTTAATGTGTGTATATACTTACATTATAATTATCGGCTTACTTCAAATTGAGCTGTCTTCCTTTACGAAGATCAAAAGGAGATTTTTGACTCGATTCCTTTTGTATATAGGGTGAGTCAAGGCCATGAAAAATGGAATAAAATTCCCTTTAACTGTCTCTTTTTCATGTACCTATAACCTAAGCATTATACCAACGGCGCTTGTAATAGCTTGGTGGCTAAAATACAGCTTCTCCTGGGATGTTCATCTGCATCTCAGAGCTGTCATTACACATATATCGGTAGATTACATATACCTTACCTGCATTTTAGACGTTTATATTTATAAGGAAATAATTTTATAATTTCCGGCTTACATTTATTTGAACATCGAATTGGCTGTTAGCGATATTTTAGAATTTAATTGCCGAAAAAATGCAGTTGTGTCTTATATCATCTTCATTTCCAGGTTATTGCTTGCATACCTAGCTATATATAATTTAAATTATGAACATTTAATTGATGTATTTAATAAAATAAAATAAAAAATAAATAAATATTTTTTACATTTTTTGGTTTTTAGGAAGTAATTTGTATTTATTATTTACTCATTAATAATGCATACATGTTCACAATAATTGCAATTTTTACTATTTGAAATCAATTTGAATAATAACTTTAATTATGGGTTAAGTAAGTGCCAAATTGTGTCAAATTAAACCTATAGTAAGCACACAACTTACGGTAAACTAAGTATGAATATCTAGTATTCAATTGGAACCGTCAAGTGCTAACTACATTTTCTAATTTTTTTATTGAGGTGGAAGCTTTTGGATCAATACACCCGCAGTGCCGATTAGAATGTTCTTGGTATTAAGAATAACATTTGCTAGAATTATTCAGAGAATTATCTTTGCTTTGAAGTCATTTTGATAATTATGTATTAATAATTAAAAGTATTTTAGAGTATATTATATCAGTAGAATAGAATAGAATATCAATGGATTAATCAAAGCAATAATCAGACGTTTTAAATGACTCCTTTTTCATGTGAAAAAAATTAATATAACTATTAATTTATAGCTTAAGTAGAATAATGTGATGTTTACATATAACTATATATGACCTATGTATGACCTTATATGACTTCAAAGTAGGGTAGGTACTACAATATTATGCCGCACATTATTGTGGATTGCAGTACTGTCATTTCTTATATCAACTAATTAACAAATACACGATAGCTCAAAGTAACGCAATATTTCTTTCCTTTTAATCAAAAATGTATTACAATGTATATCAAGAAATATTTGTTTTGTTTTTTCTTATTTTGTTTGTTATTTTTATAAGGTATAGTATTGTATTTATGAGTTAATTAATTGTCATGTTCAAAATAGACACCCATGTTTGATCGAATAGGTATTCAAATTTATAAGCATAAGGTGAAGATGTACGAACTAATTGGTGTTGTATGTATTTAGTTAGTATTTAAGAGTAATCTTCTTGTTTTCTTTGATATATTTTTCAAAAACAAATTCTATTTCTATCATTTTTTTCCCTTCAAATGACTGAAACTACCTATTTTATGAATGGAAGTATTTGTTTTTATCTAATAAATATGTACCATTTTATAATCTGCTGCTTTGTTCATTACATAATTATCAATTCAAATAATTAAGAAAAATGTTATTTAATCCACTTTTGCGAAGTGGGCAAAAATAAGGCCAGAAAATAGAGATAATAAATATGATCAAATATATATTGCCTTTAATGTGTATAATTACACATGGAAGTCTCCTTATTGTTTGAATATAGTTAACATCACTACGGATGTACTGAAAAATGTTGTGTAAACCGGTTCCCACAAAGAGAAATGATAATTCTAATTAGTTTGCTCTAAAGTCTTCCTCGTGAACAAAGAGAAACATACGCCATTTTTTATCTCAAGAATTGTAGCTACACTAATGAAATTCTTTTCTGACAAAAGTGTCAATAACACTGCGTCCAAATCCGGCAGTTCTGCTCTTTCACAGTGCATAAACAGAAAGCAGAGATTTATAGACAGTGGAGATAATATAGTCATGATCATTCGTCTTCCCCTGCAATTTCAGATTCCTGAAAGTTCCCTCGGTTTCTGCAGAGGCTATAGCAAGAATGCAGACGATTCTTAACAATATGTCCAGCTCAAAAAAAAGTTTCCTATATATACCTCTACAAATGAGGCATTGCTATTTTCAAACGAATACTGTGTACCATCATCTTCACTGCAGCTCATCATACACGCACCATTTAGAGCAGTTCTAGCTTTCAATCTCAATATGTGCCCTGTAGTGCTTGGCAAATTCCTTCGTGGTTTCAAAGTTAAAAATGTTATTTCCAGGACTGAATGCAGCGGATGCAGAAAGTATGCTGATATTTTCTTGGCTTGTTTTATTAACTCACTCAAAGTCTACTCGAATATCCAACAAAGGATAACAAATGTTAACCCCCTATCCACACTGGGCAGCGATTTTGTTGTGAATTTTCAATGAAAACATGGAGCATTTTAAACCCGAGTGACATTTCCTAAAATATATTTTTATAATTATAAGCACAATTTTCCCTATTGTATACACCCGATTGGGTGGTCATGTGACCTTGGTAAAATATATGGATGAAAAAATAGTAAAATAGGTCGGTATGCAGGTTAACTTGGTATATTTTATTAGTGTTTTTACTAAACTTATTTTTGATACTACATATTAAGCGCTTACTAAGTTTGTTTTGTTTTCATAAGTGATTAGTAAGTTTGCTATATTTTCATAAGTGCTTAGTAAGTTTGCCATGTTTTCTTAAATGCTTAGTAAGTTTGCTATGTTTTCATAAGTGCTTAGTAAGTTTGAAATGTTTTCATAAGTACTTAGTAAGTTTTCTATGTTTTTATAAGTACTTAGTAAGTTTGCTACGTTTTCATAAGTGCTTAGTAAGTTTGCTATGTTTTCATAAGCGCTTAGTAAGTTTGCTATGTTTTCATAAGTGCTTAGTAAGTTTGAAATGTTTTCATAAATGCTTAGTAAGTTTGCTATGTTTTCATAAGTGCTATAGTAAGTTTTCTATGTTTTCATAAGTGCTTAGTAAGTTTGAAATGTTTTCATAAGTACTTAGTAAGTTTGCAATGTTTTCATAAGTACTTAGTAAGTTTGCTATGTTTTCATAAGTGCTTAGTAAGTTTGAAATGTTTTTATAAGTACTTAGTAAGTTTTCTATGTTTTCATAAGTGCTTAGTAAGTTTGAAATGTTTTCATAAGTGCTTAGTAAGTTTGCTATGTTTTCATAAGTGCTTAGTAAGTTTTCTATGTTTTCATAAGTGCTTAGTAAGTTTGCAATGTTTTCATAAGTGCTTAGTAAGTTTGCTATGTTTTCATAAGTGCTTAGTAAATTTGTTTTGTTTCTACTCAGTCTTCGTGTATTTTTTACTAAGTCGACTATGCTTTATACTCGAAGGCATGAACATCTTGAAGACAAAGTCTCCTATCGTTCACAAATACTAGAAGTCGCCATTGTTGTAGGTCCACTGTAAATTTCCGACTCTATACCGTTTCGGTACTGTAGAAACACGCAAAGCTCTCAAAGTAAAGCGTTCCCCCACTCTTAATCGTTTTGAAACAGTTTATAAAGATGCATTCAGCTTAGGCTCTTGTATAGAAGACGGCGGTGTAGATGTGATACTCTGACTAAAAAATGAATTCTGTTGGGATTCGTCTTCAAGTGCGTGTACAGTTCGCTATTTTAAAGATTAGTATATACTTTTAGAGACAATTTAATTTAATTAAGTAAAGGAAACAGTCATGTTTTAAGTTACGTAATATATATTAGGAATTTAGGACATGTTTTGAACGTGTCCTTCATTTTATCAAGTAAAAAGTGAGATAAAACAGAGATTAAGGGGTGAATTGTGAAAACCATCCTTGCTCGAAAAGCTTCTCCAATTTGAACATTATATAAAATAGGATATAATATACAAAGAAATACTGATTATAAAAGAACTAATTGAAATTAATAACGTTGTAAACCCGTTTCTTTTATTAATTTCAGCGATTTGGAGAAGCTCTCTCCTCGAGCTTTGAGGGTTTTTATATTCATTCCACCATAAATAATACATAATTAGATACACCAACATGAGAACGTAATACAGTGTTTTTTTCTCTCTCTCTTTCGTATTAGTCTTCAATTCAATATTGTGTTCCCATATCTGCATCTAAGTATGTATACTATTTAAACTCTCATATCTTAATTTATTTGTTGCTCGATAATTGACTGTTGGTTTCAAATATGTCACCTTAACAATAGAAGGTTCAAGGTCAAAAATCGTCGTTGGACGACCACTTTTTAGAAATGACTGTAAAATTAAGAAAACAAATTACAAAATTGATTACATTTACATCCTAGTATCCCAAATTATGAGAGGATTCCAACCTGATAGGTCCCATCGTCATCTCTCACCGCCTCTCAACGGTTCAACAGAGCCGTTCTAGAATCCCTGACGTCAAAAAATGGCAACATTTCGGAAATAGCATATCTTCCGATATTTTCATCATGTAATAACATTGGATCACTACCACAGTCTAGTATATAGTATAATAATACCCAGATAACATGTAGCGCTGTCTAGTATGCTGTTGCTGCAATGTCCATAGCATCCAGACCTTCAGGAGATATTCGTTGTGTGACTGCTTCAAAATGAAAAAAGTTAACCATTTTACAAAAAAGTTTTCAACAACCAAT
Source organism: Invenusta paracnida (assembly GCA_036023295.1). Classification (NCBI taxonomy): domain Eukaryota; kingdom Metazoa; phylum Platyhelminthes; order Proseriata; family Coelogynoporidae; genus Invenusta; species Invenusta paracnida. The sequence continues at coordinate 17,994 of JAYRBW010016118.1, read as the reverse complement.
ATTGAAGGTATATGATTTCCGAAATAATATGTTATTATACACTTTCATTTTATTATGCAGTTGTAGCATCTGGGTCCGTCCTGGACCTACATGAGATGGTCTTCAAGTTACAGTTCATGGACTAAAAGAGTAAAACGATCCTAATAAATAGATGTAAGTATCCTGGAGCAGCCTTTTTAGTGAATAAAATAAAATATAATAGATGAAGCACAAGCTGCTGTGAAATAAAAGTATATTTTGCACAAATTTTCGGAAGAGAAACTTCCCTGATCGAGTGCGATAAAATATAATAAAAAACAGTGAGACAGGCTATTAAATAGTACATGGTGACGTAATAGGATTAAAAGAAGTGTGTGTGTGTATAATTATAGGTGTACAAGAATACTATAAATCTGCGCCTCAAAGAAGCAATTTGGATCTCCAAAATCAAACCTGCTATAAATAGTAAACTTGAACGAGACGAACTAATGCACCTTATCTATTAATCCTTATTCTCCTAACAATCCTCTGTGCTCTACCTAGTATATATATTTCACTCTATATTTTACTACATATTTTACTGTTTACATGCCCTATACTATAGTAAACTTCTTTATTTTAATCAATTGTGTACACTTTTAATCCTTTTACGTAACCTTTTCTTATTTAATTATATAGCCTTTTTCTCTGTATACATTCTGTTCATTCATACACCTATAATTATACACATACACTTCTTTTAATCCTATTACGTCACCATGTACTATTTAATAGCCTGTCTCACTGTTTTTTATCATATTTTATCGCACTCGATAAGGGAAATTTCTCTTCCGAAAATTTGTGCAAAATACACTTTTATTTCACAGCAGCTTGTGCTTCATCTATTATATGATCCTAATAAAGTATAGACCATGTATTATCAATTTTCCAACATATTTACATTTTGAATTAGTTTATATACTTTTTTTATTGTGCCGTTGCAGCATCTGGGTTCTTCTAGACCTTCAGGAGAATATTTTTTCGAAACTAACTGTACATTAGCGGTAGACTATAGTATATTATTAAATCGGCCAGGAGATTTGTGAATAGTTACACTGACTTCAAATGAGTACCTAACGACAACAAACATTACTGGAATATATACATATGGGTGATTGCTAACTTTTGAGTACGTACTAATGAAATAGTCCTACAAGGAGTATTCCCTGACGTCCCCGACGATCCGTATGGTGACGTCAGGAGCTTTAGGAAAGATTCTTCGGTCGTGAAATAGATAATCCAGTGTGCAGCTTTATTGTTGGATGTTGAAAATATAATGTATAGTCATTTGTATTGCACCATTTCAAAATAGACCTCGAAGGAGTAATCCCTGACGTCCTAGACATAAGTTATTTAAAGCATATGGCAACCTGTATATCTACCATTGGCAACCTTGAATCAGTCGTTTATTCATTTGAAATATTTACTGTAATTTTTTTATTAGAGATCTAAACTTTGATCTCAACGACGATTTAGGAGGTGTCCGGAGGGCCCCAGGAGGACCCGAAGGAGACATTAATTTCATTTAATTCATTTGGTTGAGAAATTAGGGATCCACGAAAGTGAATACAAAATGTGGGCATTTTTGCTCCCCGCTCCTCGTTTGGTCGTTTTACTGTTAATATTACTTAATTTTGATCAGAATGTAACCTAATGGAAATAGTAGAGAAAAAAGATTTTTGATTCCCCGAAACAAGCAATATAGAATTTCTAATTTCTATGCTAGTAATTTATTTCAATATTATTATCATTAAAATGCATTTAAACTTCATAACAATATTATTTCATAAAGGATCAACGTATACTCTATAGTATATAATACACATTTTTAACTTGAAATTAGTAAAATATTTATTCGATACTAAAGGTGAATTTAATCTGACCATGATTTTAAAAATGTTTAGACGGATAATAACCATCTAGAAAACAATAATAAAACTAACTATAAACTACTAATCTATAAATAAAACTAGAATTAGTGTACAACAAGAATATTTCTTTCCTATATGGGATAAATGTATTCTGTTAACTTAAAATATATTCATTCTGAGGGTTATCATAGAAAGAAAGCTAACATGTGAAAGCATAAATGATGCCCTACAGTCTATACACGCAAATATTTTAAATATCTCCTTGATTTTGAATCTTATTATACTGGAAATAGTAATTGTGTCTTCAACTGGAACACGTCGATTAGGAAGCTGATACTTTGACGAGTTCGACAATAATAATCTATGAAATATTATTATGTGCTTTCCTTTAAAAAAAAAAGTTCTTAAAAAAGGCTATTATAAATTTACAATCAAGTATGTCTTAGGTTTCGTTTTCTTTTTCGTTTTTTTTATTTAGATTATATTTTAATAGTCGCTGGTGTATAATTTTCAATTTTTGTGTAAAAACACGTTTGTTCGATGAAAAAATTGTCTTCAAATATCATCACCTTATACTTTGTATTGTAGACATCAATAGACCTATAAATTTATTTTCGGTTATAAATACATTGATATTCAAAGGGGTTTTATCCGGATTTAAACATCAAACTATAAAACTATTAATATCAGTGATTTCCCGTCAGAATTGATCAAACGCGGAAATGCTATAAATGAAGAATAAATATCCTGAATAAAACAAATTAGATTTGAACCTCCTCAAAGCCACTTCAGAAATTTTGCTACTTACCATACCTCTATATAGTAGCACACGATATTTTAAAGGGCTACTCAGACGGTTTTGAAGTAGTCTGCCTTTCCATTGCTGCTGATAGATAGACTATTCAACTATCTCATTTGCATATTTAAACTGGTTGTCGGTGTATTTTTTTAAAATACCACACTGCAAACAGCTACGCACAATTTATAGCGTAATCTTTTCTTAAACTTACAATATTACAAACTATACTTTAATTTGCAATATACCTACAGCAGTTATACATATATATGGCTCCTGCAGGTTTTTGCAAGAAATAACACTAAGTTTTAAAAATAACTATAAAGAAGCATGGAAATGGGGAGTAAGGCTACTGTTAAGTGTGTGTGCGCTCACCAGTTCCGGTGACAATGAATTCGTTAATGAAATAAGTGAATAATTTATGTTCCAAATATAAAGGCTTTTCAGTACAGCAATGAGTAATGTACCTACATATTTACGGAATGTATCCTTTATGCTTCAAGCAATAGGTATATTTAATTCTTTACGTTCCATATTCTTCGCTAGACATATATTTATAAATGAATGAAAAAGTAATAATAAACAAACTATTAAGGAAACTTGCGACAGCAGCATTAGATGTATATAATGATAAGATGTATCTATTTTAACGTTCTTAATACAGCTCGCAAACTATGCCGACGAATTTTTAACATGATTAGATTTAAAATATGTAAGAGGATACATATAGAGTAGAATACATTATATTTGTAATATGTAACATTAAATGAAGCGATATTATTAATTAAAATTATTTCTAGGGATTAGCTTGTCTTTGAGTAACCGATATTTTTGAGATAAGGTAAAAATGTATAGAAATAGTTACGTTATTCTGTTGCAGAACTTATAAAAAATGTAACAACATTTTTGTGCAAATCAATAAACGTAGTTGTTCAAAAATAAGAAAAATATTTAACAATGATAAATATTAGGTATGAACAACCGATCTAATTTTGCATCATTCTTTAGAGAAGAAAATGACTCATTAATATACATATTTTATCTTTAAAGAATAATCGATATAATTAATTTGTCCACTTAAAACAAAATAACTTAAACTCTTTCTCAAAACAATTAAGCATTAAGGAATGTATTCATATTAAATAAAAAGGGGCTATTGGGTTTTCTTGGGCTATTTTATAACTAATTAATATATTATATCGTTTGAATAATTATAATTAATATCACTAATAACAGTATAATATTATACATATAATCAGTTATAATCTAATCGCAGTTAAAGTTTTGGGCATGAATGATTGAATTATATTTCAGCTAATGAAACCAATTTTCTACAATTTATACTGCCGGTGGATATATTTTTCCAGATATTCAACTAATTATTAAGGTTTTCAATATAATAGTTTTTTATTTACCTTCCAGACAGAATGAATTAAGCCAGTAATTCATGCCATATAGCTTCTTTCTCTTGGTTTACTTTATTAGATTTTAATATACAGCAACTAATATATTAAGTTTATACCCAACTTCCACCAGTAACTACCTACCCACCTAGTCTAGGATATCTAAGCTTTGTTGTTATTTAGTATATGTTTTGGAAATTAGTTTTAACTGATAGATTCTTCTCATTTTATGTTTACATTTTATTCTATTGTGAGTTTACGAAAATAATTTCCGGTATAATTAAGGATTTTGATATTATTTGTAACGATTAGTATATTCTACAACTCCTACACGGAGTTGCAATTATTTTTAAATAGTTTATTGATTTCTGTTGGTTGCTCATAAAATTGTTTTTAATATCTAACTATTATATGTAGTAAAGCTATCTTCTTTCGTGTTCATTGCATATTTGATTTGACTATCTTTAAACTATTTGCTACATTTTTTAAGGGAAACGGAATAATTATTAACACGTCAATGACTTATCGCATTGATTGAAACTAAATAATAACATTTAACAATACATACATGCATACATGCCTAAAAAAGTGAATAATAATTTTCTTTAGCTACAAAATGTTAACACAAATATTACTTGTGAAAGGAAATAATATATTAAATAAGTTTGCAAATGAAACCCTCTTATTATATAATATATAACTAAATTATGAAGTAAGTACATATTATAATAAATTCAGGTGAAAATATATTTATTATTTTGAAAAAATAAAATAAACTAAAAGGCGTATTCCTTTCTCCATATGGACAACAACACCCAGTTTTTAATTACATAATCATTTGTTCTAGAAGGATACCTATTTTGTATTTAAAGAGATATATTACCGAGTATATTGTATTATGCATACATACATAAATATATAGTTTTAGAATCAGATGTCACATAGGATTAATTCAACATCGAAATGCACGTCTATATAATATAATATAATACGCACATGTCATTTTACCTCCAGCCTGGGTAAGGTATATTATAAATGCAGAACTAAGAATTATACATCCTCTTAAAGCTAATCTGCATGAAAATGATCGTCAACCAACCGAATATATGCAAATAATAATAATAATAGTATATTTTGTCCAGAGTCTATTGCGAGATCGAGTTTGCAAAACATTCGAAAGGCAAAAGAAGACTCCCGGCACGACTATGTGGAGAACGATCTCTCCGACAGAACAGACACGAAGAAACTTTGGAACCTTATCAAAGTTATGGATGGCAGAGCCTCTAAACCACAACTCCACGTCACTAACAATAACATCACTAAAGTAGCTATCTCGGATCTAGGAAAAGCAAACGCCTTCATATATGAATACGCCAATGTTAGCAGACTCGCAAGAACTCCAGCACTAGACATCCCCATCAAACAAGTGTCTAACCCTCACGAAGTACAAACAGAACTCTTCCTCAACCTTAGCCCAAAAGGGAAAAACCTCACGCTGAAGATTATTAACAGCACATGGGAAACCAAGGAAACACCAAACAGCTGGAGAAGAGCCACAGCATTCCCATACCAAAAGCTGGTAAGTCATTGAACGACATCAAGTCCTATAGACCCATTAGTCTGACCAGCCACTTTGCGAAAATCACTGAGAAGTTGGTAAAAACAGCTTATACTGGAGGGTGGAGAAGAATAATATCCTCTCAGACGAACAGGCGGGCTTCAGAACTGGAAGATCCACAGAGGACCACATTGCTCACTTATCCCAAGCTACGATGGACGGATGGAACAACACCAAGCCAGGAGCCAGAACGATAATTACCCTTTTTGACTTCGCCCGCTCATATGACACAGTATGGCGTAAAGCTCTGATTGTCAAACAGACTTGGAGTGCCCAAATGCACTGTCGACTGGATCTGAGGTCTCATATGCGAAAGAACGAGATACAACAACACCTTTTTTAAGACCAGAAACTTTAGACAGGGTCTCCCGCAAAGTGTTCTAGCTCCCATTCTCTTCATCCTTTGGATAAAAGTGGATGGCGGCGGGTATGTTATGTTTGGTGACCACAATAGCAAAAAAGGGGTACCGGCAAGCAAGCTCTGTTCCAGCTACCACGCCGAGCTCACTGCGATAGAGGCAGCACTTAGAGAACTGTCCACCATTAACACCATGAGAAAAATCGTCAGAATTCACACAGACAGTAAATCGTCTATCTACTCCCCATCCCAAGGAAAATACCCTTACAATGGGTTCCTTCCCATTGCTGCATAGCGGAAAATGAAAAGGCTGACAGAACTGCCGACGAAGCGGCAAAAATGGACCAGTCACTAGCCGGCATCGAAACTGAAGTTATTAAGAAATTAGCGAGACAGAGACGCAGGGAAAGATAACTTCGGCAGCACTTGACGCAGGGACCACTGTGAAGCTAAACCAACCAATAAAGAGCTCTTCAACAACCTAAGCCACAGAGAGGCGGTCACCCTCCACCAGGTCCATGTGGGGAGATTAACCTCCACAAAAGCCTTCCTTCACAGCATTGGGAAGACCAACGACCCAAATTGAAGTAACTGCCATACCGCAGAAACAACAGAGCATATCCTGTTTGAATGCCCTATATACGACCTGGAAAGAAACACCACCATGGAGAGACCCCCGCTCGAAGCACTGAAAAAGAAAGAGAAAGAGAGTGGAAGAGAGAGAATGGAAGAGAGAGAGAGAATGGGAGAAAGAGAGAGAGAGAGAGAGAGAGAGAGAGAGAGAGAGAGAGAGTGGGAGAATGGAAGAGAATGGGAGAAAGAGAGAGAGAAAGAGTGAGAAGAGTGGGAGAGAGAGAGAAAGAGTGAGAGGAATGGAAGAGAGAGAGAGTTGGACAGCAGATCATGTGCAAAATATTTACGGAATAGTATAAAATGTATTTCGAAATAATACAATAGCTAATAGACAGCTTTTAAAATAAATTATTCGGTTTCATAAATACATAATATGTAATATATATATATATATGTATATAACAAATTACAACATTAAACTGGGTACACATTAAAAAAAAAGGTTTGGACAATACATATGTAAGTATTACCTACAAGAAAATTACATCATTTACACATAAAACTAATGAGACAAATAATACAAATTTTCTAAATTATCATATAAGTAAGCGCAGAAGTAATGTCAATTTTCTTTCTTATACTAAAAATGCCAACTAGCATTACAAATATTTAAAATTTGACAACAATAATTTGTCATATCTTTTAATAACTCGTATATGTCTCTTTGTATGTATCTATGTATGATAAAAGTATAAAGGCAAATAAAAGACATTTTTATTGTTCTCGGAAATACATCACATATTTAATATTTTTTGCTCAAGGCTTACTATAATATTACCTCGACGACCGAATTTTGAACATTTCTAATTGTATGCCCAGGTCGAATATATTATATAAAATATTTATTTATCTAAACTCAGAAAAACGAATGTCCCATTTTCTAGCAGATTTGTCTGCATAATATATGACCAGAAAAATATCTTGCTTTTTAATACTTTCTGATCATATAAGAGATTAACGAGACCGGTTCTTAGAACACAAATAACTCCAAAAGATTCAAAAGATTCAAACAGAATGTAAAATTCATTAAAATTCAGAATTTTATTTAAAGTACATCCCATTACTTCCTTCAAGAGAGGAATCAACAAAAGCTTTACATATAGAATAGAAAGTGGTTATATCCCAGTTAACCGCTTAAATTATTTTTCGCAATTTTTATTTTATTAAACCGCAATTTTATAAAAGTTTAATTAATTTTAATTATTTATAACGTTTTTAAAACGATAATTTGGTAAATATTTATAGTGATCATTTTATTCAAAATAAAAACAACCTTAAAACATGAAAAAATATCAATATGTATATGAATGTCATAAATCTTTCAAAATTGCTAATAGATTAATATCAACCATTCATGATTTAACAAATTTCTCCAAAAACATAATCATACATTTTAATTAGAGGCTTAATTATGTCCATAGAATATTGTTTGTAATATTATATTTATTGTTATCCAATTAGTTTCATCAAATTATATTCATTTCGGTTAAAGTGGTTTTCTAGAAAATATCGACAAAACTTTGTTTGTCATTTTTTATTTCTATTTAAAAAATGTTAAATTTGTATTTATAAATAATTTACGAATTCATTTTAATAGCAAAAAATACTCATATTTCATTCAATTTTTCAATCTTGTATGAATGAAGCAGATATATTATTTTTTAACCCAAATGAGTATTAGCATAAAATATTTGTATAAATTACATTATAATTGACATTACATATATTGACGACTCTCCTAAATCTAATTACAAGCATTATTTCGAGTTTTCTCCACAAAAACGTAATACAACACCCTCGAGGCATACTTTCTATAAAGTTAATTTTGTTTAAATGTATAATATGCGCTTATGGAATTTAGAATTTAAAGCCAATTCCAATATTATTGCGTTCTTCATATTTCTCAATCAAATATGGATATTTTCAAGTGGAAAAGTTTTAAATTGAAACATGTATTACACTTGCCTAACTTTTCAAAAATGCGAAGCATCTTTGCAAACCCTAATTCGTTAGCAATACAGGTTGAGAGATGGACTATAATCCCCCCCCCTCATTCCATCTGTAATCCTTAAGTTTACTCATAGAGTAGCGTTTTGACGTTTAAATGAAGATTTTTTAGAACATATTCCATTAAAATGGTGAAATATGCATTTTTTTATAATAAATAGTCAAAAATGTGAATATTATCCCTTTTAAAAATTATATTTCAAAATACATTTTTGTCAAATTTTCCACACAGAAAATTATTTTTATTGGGTTTCGTGATTTTTGGCATTTTTATCAAAATTGATTTAAGAACTGTTATCTCTTTATTGGATCTAAGCAGCGAGGAGGAACTTGGCAATGATTATATCGAGACTATAATTGCTTACGAAGGTATGGTTGGGTTTTATTTTACATATATCAATAATAATTTTCTAACATAGATAGAATAAGATGTTAGAACATTTTTTATGTTCATAAAATGTAAACAATTATACATATTCAAATAATGGAAATACTCTTTTGGATATTTATAGAGACGAGTAAGCATATTATATTGAGGGAATAGGTACATAGAAATAGGGACACAAATTAGCATGTTTATAAAACATCACGAAAACGACAAGAAGGAATTACAGATGTGTATAAAATATTTATAAACAAGTTTAATTACAAAATATATATTTCTAAAAAACAGCAAGCGGTAATGTCTGAATAATGGAACAAGAAACAGAATAATACGATAACAAACAAGAAAATAGATAACTTATTCTGTTTTTGTTAAGTGCAGTATGAAATAGACTAAATAACATTGTTGAAATACATAACTGCGATTTCGTTCTCTGTAAAGTGTGTAACATGTTATAAAGGAAGGAAATGTAAATAAATTATAAAATATTATCTTTAAAAATACCATATATAAATGCAGAAGTAGGTGAAAAAGCATATTAAATAGGAACGAAAACCAGTGAGTAGAAATGATAAAACATAAAACAAATATGTGAAAATTAGATACAGGTAGGTACCGTTGAAAGTAATTTAAGTCATATGTACTCAAAGCATAAATGACATGACCAACGCTTTACCAACTTAGCTACTCACCCCCTAAAGAACAAGAAGAGAAAGCTGGTTCTCCACGCCAACATCGCCGATATCATCCGCATACCCCTAAAAAGCCCTCAAGTTTCTTAAGAATATTGGCCGCGAAGTCAAATAAACATTATCATATTTCACTATGATTAAAATATAAAATATTCAAAATTCGAAAAAATTTAATATAGCTTTGTGTATTGATATTTATTTTGTGAAATGAAATAATTCTTTATTTTCAAATTGACACAACCATACGCTTTTCAGGTAATAGTTAATAAATATAATTTGCGATCAACTTATTTACTATATCGTCCAAAATTTACCTACTAAAATATACCTACTAAATATTACCTATAAATATTACCTATAAATATTTGAGAAATTATTAGTATTACAACATTTTTATTCTTTTAAGAAGTAAATCCGTTACTTCTGCTGCAATTTTAATTTTTATAGGGATACTGTCAAGGGGTCCCGAATAAAGATTTGTATTTTGGCATACATAATGGAATATCTTTCTTTTATATTCGAAATATAATAATTTAATAAATATTATTTTTTAATATTTATAAAATTCTTCGCAGTTAGAAAGAAAAACTTGTTTGAAAAAGTACTTGTGCATAATATGCTACACGTTATAATAAGTAATACCATTTTAAAAGTTTGAAATCAACTTACCAGAAAATATTACCGTGTTATTAATGTGTTTTGATTATAATACAATATGCGATTTGACGCTAGATGATTTGATACTAGGTAATATGACACTAGGCGATTTGATACTAGGCGATTTGACTTGACACTAGGCGATTTGACAAAAGGTGATTTGAGACAAGCCGATTTGACACAAATTGATTTGAGACAAGCCGATTTGAGACAAGGCGAAATGAAATGACACCATTGATTCTGTATGTATAAGTTCAATACTACTCACTCCTTACGTGAAAGCATTTAATATATTTTACATAAAAAGCTTTAAAACTTTTATTAGATAGTTAATTCAAATCGATAACAGTATAAATTCATACATTGATATAATTTATGTTTATCGGGCTCATTAGAAATCATTTGATGTAATAGGTGATCAAAAAATACATTTAGTCGAAATAGTTTTCTACTAGCTGTCTCCGTCTAAAATGTCATAAATCTTGATTTTATATTATCCATAATTTACAACGTGATGTATCTGAAATCATTAAAAAATGAATGCCTGTGTATGATTTCTGCATGGCTATTAGGTTCTTTTTTATATTTTCTACATAAAAATATTCAAAGTATACATATGTTGTTTTTATTAAATAGGTAATAAAATTTACGTACATAACGATAACATTATTAAGTAAATTGTTGTTTACTTATTCATAAAACTACTCAAATTAATGAATATTATAAATTGGATTCACAATTTATTCACTACTTGAGTATTAACAATTCAAGTCATCGTCAGAGATACATGTAAGTATGGGATGAAAAGAGGGAAGTATCAAGGGTGGCATCCATTCCACTTCTAAAAATAAACTCTTTTATGCGCGCATGTGGAAGGAAGTATAGTGCACAATCAAAATTTATATTTTGCGTGACGATATAGGTTACTAAAATATATTTTATGACTGCGTCAAAGAATAGCTGACATACAAACACACATAGAATCTCGGAAACTTTAATTGATTAATTTGTAACTTCCGATTTCCTACCACAGAGATTGGTCGGTACCTCTGCTGTACCCACCTTGCAAGGGATCTTATGAGAACTGTTTGCCTCTCTTAAAAATACCCCTTTAGACCGATGTGTCCTCTTTCAACGTCGTCGTGTTCTTATCTCATCTACTTGACAGAGCTAACCTGAGACTATACACAATTCTTTCTGCGGTCCAAAGTCAAGAGGGGAAAGCGATGGATCTAAGAATGCTTAGAACTACGACCAAGGAATACAGAAAAGCAGGGAAGGAGGAGGAAGTGGGGAGGGGAGAACAATGGATCTATTTATAGTGAAGGTATTATGGGAGAAAGCGTTTTGTTAGCTCAATACTGAAGTGTAGACGGTAATAACATGATTCAAAAAAGGCTGTTTGAAAGTCTTGTTGACGTCAAACGCAGCGTCAACTGCAGTAACTACAGTAACTCTTGTCATTGTATAGTACAACACTAGTTGTATTTATATATGCATTCAATGCGAAATGAGAAAAAAAGGTGATTGATGGAATAGATACAGATACTTACTTGATTTAGGTACTTTAGATAAGTAATCTTGATTACCTTACTGTGTACATCTAAAACGGTCTATTCGCGGCATGGTGCCGCGCGCGACGCGTTATATAAGTTGAATAGTATTGCAGTTTATGGGTTTTGATGAGGGGAGTCGCGTCATCTTTCATGTGAACTGTCCCGTATAAGATTTAATCTTATTCAACAACTTTTTGATGCACTGCACTGCACTGCACGCATTCGGTGTAATAGGCCTCAATAATACGATGTCCATTAATTAAAAAAAAAGAAGGAAAAAATCAGCCTGGCGGAGAGTGAAAAAGGAGTGAAAACTTTATAGACTTACTAAAAACAGAAAAATGTAGTCCCCCTTCTCCGCTTATCCAACTTTATAACGGGCCTATATGTACCTATATGTTTATTAGATCCAAGCCTGTTGTTTTCTCGTAATACTATCGCAATCATAAAATGTAAATATTCTATAGAATTTGCAACGAAAGTCGTTGTATCCGGATAGTCGAGATATACATGGCGACACATGCGACTTTAAAAGAGGAAAAAAGCAAATGCAACAAAAGCATTTTACAATTGAAACAAGAAACAAAGAATTTCATACTCATCTTATTTAATCTGGCCCTTGTTGTCTATTGGGGATAAAATTGCTCCCCATGCGCTTGATGCAAGATGTAACATCAAAATGGCTTGCCGATACGACAATATACAGAATAAATACAAATGTATTCACTATTATTGTGCGATATTTATACGTGTGTTTTCCTTAACATATACTCATTTTAATTACAACAGAAATTTATTTTTGATTTCGTAAATAATTAGAGAGAAATTGTAATTCATAATTCACACGAACAAAAACTTCTTTTTTTCTGTAGCTTTTTCTTGAGTTATTCAGGCCTGGTGCTTGTGCGTGTATTCAATTTCATGATAAAAAGATCCTTGTATGTCTTATTAATTAAACATTAATTATTACTGAATAAACACTATTTTCGCATAAAAACATATCCGTTTTATTTTATCTCCTTGTTTATAATATATACATGTTAAATTAATCTAAATTTAATTTTATACCGATCAAATTACCATTTTCAACGAAAATATGGAGTAAATTCCTGGAACTCTGTTTATGCTTTATACTTTTTATTTCAGAAAACAGTCAGCTTTACATGATTAATCGATATTTTATAGATTCTTTGAAGTCATATAAAGGCTAAAACAGGATGTGAAAACATGGTTATAAACGTGTAAATACAAAGGCATATCAAAACGCTGCAAACTGAAAAATATGCATTTAAAGAGTATGAATAAAATCCCATGCTTACATTAAACCTTACTTTTCCGCATTGTGTGAAAATAGCCAAACATTTTAAAAATTCAGTTTTCGGTATTGTTTGAAAATCAATAGTTTTAGGACTTTAATTTGTGACTTTTCATTTTGCTACAATAGAGATTGGTCCCCTGCTTGCCAATAAACAATATTATAAAGGGTTTATTACAGCAAATCGGAATATCCTGACATTCGTGCAAGTCAATCTGTGTATGTTGATTTTACATAAATATAGGCATTAATTTTGCTATATATAAATAGGCTTTAGTATCCTATTCGATAAGGATAATCTCAAAGGATCCTTTTAATGAATATTTAATGTACATTAAAGAGAATTTCTTTTGCGCAGTCGAGGATGCATTAAAAGATTATGTAGATGGAAAATTTATGAATATCAACATTTATTCGTTACAACTGTGTATCTAACAGCTCAACTGATATGCAGTGAAGTAGATGAAAAATACATTGAAATAGAATTTACTTCTCTCAACTTTTATCCCGAAGTAATAACTGTAAATATAGTCATGACAACAGTGGATTTGATATTACATAGGAGTAAAAAGAAATTATGCTACTTATACAAAGAAAAAATAGGCATTTTCAATTTTGAAATGTGTGCTCAATGTTAACAGCTGTATTAGCATAAACTATCATTTTAAAATATCTTTAATACTCTAATTAAATTTAGCGAAAGAAAATCTATTCCTGTTTGATTTTTATATATATCTATGTTTATCCATTATGTTAGAATAAGTATAATGTATATCAACACTGCTCCATGATCCTACAATAAAGATAGTAAATGCACTCGCTATTCATGAGGAACCTACTATAATCCCATCTCTAATGGTAAAATAGCCCCATGACTAGCTTTATGACAAGAACTGTATGCAGGTGATTTTAAGTGTTACGTTCATTGTGTTTCTTAACCGCATGCCAATAATTTGACTACATACAAAGCATTGCTTTTCAAGTGTTGCCATATAACTGGCAGAATTTACATAGTAATAGAATTGATCAAAAATGAAATTGGCTTAAATTCTCGCATTAATCGTTGAATAAGCGAGGCTTAATGTGTAGACGATCAGTTTGATGATGAAGATGCGTTATCTCCGTCTTGAATTATATTTGCAAGGCCAATTATGTCTTAGAATAAGTTTGTTTTATGTGCATTGTCATGCGGTTATTAACTAAAGACTGATTCATTCAATGCAGAACTTTATTAGGACTTAAATTGATGTCAAAAAGTATAACAATTCAATTTAATTGAAGATGTAATAAACTCTAAACTCGGGTAAGAATGTGTAATGATCGATTTAGAAGTTTCAGTTATATGTATATTAATAAATCAAGTCGTACAGTTGATCAGATTTAATGTTTATCAATCATAAATAAACTTATTTCATAGATATCTGAATTAGGTACTGCTTCAATTGACAGACTGCTTCACACCTAACTCGGCATTCGATTAACAGTAAAACTAAAGATGGCGGAGAAAGATAGTTTTACTAAAAATAGAAAGAACAGCCATTTTCTCTCCCTTCTCTTATCTTATAGAAACATTATTGAGACTATTCAACTGTGATTTTTTCGGAAATCTTGACTGAGAACGTTTTATGTAAACAAAAATTAATCTTTAGAATAGAAAAGGTTTGTTGCCAGTTTTATTTTTACAAAATATATAGTTATGTACTACTTGTTACTTACATTCATAGTTAAGTAGTATATAATTTAAATCTATATTATTTTACTAAGAAATATACAAACTGTCAAATTCAAATTAATAAAAAAATATATATTTTTTATGAAATTTATTAATTAAATTTTATTATTATATTTTAATTATGCAGATTGTGATTTTAGGCTAATGTGCTATTTAATGTGCTATTTAAGAATCATTATCTGGCAAACACAAAATCAAAATAATGTTTTAAACCTGTAGATTATTACACTAAATATTGTTTTTACTATAACATTGTTATTTGTGTATTATGGCAATTAGCTTTGGGAGGTTTTAAGCCAGATTTAAATCGCATTAAAACTTGAGAAGGTATGAAACCATATATAAAACTTTTGAAGTCGGCTCTAAAATCGAACAAAAACTATTTAAAACTTTTAAACAAATCGGTAGTGTATTAAGGCCAAGCTTGATTCTAAACCATTATGAAATGAATTAAATCGATTTTGAAAGTAACTTAACACTAATGTTGATCTTATCCAATATACATATGGGCATACACTGTAGATAAAAAAGAAATTAAACAATTTTGTATTATATCGCTTAAATTGATTTAATTGTATACTATAAGGGTCCTACCAATATACCATTATAGGCTATAAAAAAAGATTCATATGATTGATATAAATGATATAAGTCGGCTGATTTTAAAGATTTTAAAAGAAAAATAAATAAATAAATGATCTAATAAATGCTATTTACTATTTCTTATTTCTTATTACGTAACAATGCTTTATATATATATATATTGTGCTCTCGTAATAGATAACACTAAAGGCCAATGCACACTGAACGCAGCGCGGCGCGGCGCGTCGAAAATGCAATCTACACCGAACGTGTCACAGTGTAGCAAAAATCGATACACTCTCTGCAGAAAATCTACATATAAAAAGAAAAGAAAGAGGACTGAGTCAGTGATCCAGAGTTTTTTTTTTTTTTTTTTTTTTTTATAAGTGACAGACGCACAAATCACAACGATCTGAACAGGTCAAGCCTGCTAAACAGTCGACTAGCACAGCTGCTAGCCAGGGGTGAGTATGTTGCCCTGGGCGGGATTAGAACCCAGGACCTTCCGTACATCGTACCAACGCTCTACCAACTGAGCTAGTATATTACACCAACGCTAGAATATTATACCAACCAACTAGTTAATATTGATTTTTGACGCGCGTAAAGTTGAGAATTTTCATAATTGATTTTCGACGCGCCACGCTGCGCTGCGTTCAGCGTGCATAGGCCTTTAGTCGTTGATATTTCGTGTGCAAGTGACTAATAAGCTAAGACGGGGGGAAATCCGGTAGCTATTTATAAACTAACGCATTTTATATGCAGAAGTGGAACGAATGTATCATGATTCATGATTCCGCTACAGATTACTTAGCTAAGGAGTAATAATTGTAGTAACATTTTATATGATTCAAAAAGCTGAAGATATACATTTTTCAAATAATATATAAACGGAAAACCTGTAGCTACTATCCAATTTAAACAGACTAGCTTATTGAAGTTGTTTCCATATGAAGTCACGTGATTTCGTGCAGCATTATATGATTGGATGTCTGGTTGGATACTCGGGTCGACGAAGTTGCACATAATTTTGGCTTGCTGTTTCATTTCTATTTCAGGGGACCAACCTTGGAGATGTATCTTCATCCATGAGAAGCCTTTCAAAATCGCCCGCCATACTGGAGGAGACAAATTGTCTTTTTTGTCTATCCAAGAAAATAATTTCAAAAATATATTAACACTGGTTTAAGAGGACGGGATCAACAATGCCAGACTTTTGAGATGGTGCATGGAATTTGGAAGTCACTACCTCCAGAAAGGACCTTGCACAACTCTTCCTTTGCATCTATAAGGCAGCATCTTCATTTACGACTTCAACCAAGCCTTCGGACATCCAGCTATGGACGATTGCAGTGTCTTCCCAAGTACAAGTTAAATTAAAAGACGCCAACCTCGACAATGACTAGAAACGTCAGCCTGGTGGTTTTATAAAATATCGGGCAAGGCGATTTTATGACTTTGATGTACACTATTATATTTTTATTTCGTTTGTGTTCGTGTTTATTTATTGTTATGAATTTATATATAGATTAATTTTCTTTTCAATATTTCTTTTCAAATACCTCGAACTCAGTGACGATGCTAATAGATTATCAAATATAATGGCTTATTACGAAGCAAGTTCTAAAGGTTACCGTTATTAGAATTCAATGTGAAACGTTACTTTTTATTTAATTCTGTGTATTTTAAAAGCTATTATTACTTTTCGAGGCTTTTTCGCAAAAGATGATCAAAGTATGATCAGATGTTATTATATGCATAATATTTACATAATATTTACAATTTTAATGCATTTTTAATTAGTTGCACCAATTTTTATGAAGTCCATACATTTCTTTACTCATGAGAATTATCCGATGATTCATCTTTCTCAAATAATTTATGAGTTGGAGTAAATTAAATAAAAATACGGTATGATGAAATATAATACAAAATTTATATTTACAAAAAAATGTATAAAAACACACTTCCATTTTGTTTCCACGTCAACTAATCAAATGGCCAATCAAATGAATGTTTGGATCCAGTGTTTCCAATAGTAACACTATTCTTATTTTTCAAGAATACTGTTACTAATAGAAACACTTGATCCAAAAATTCATTTGATTGGTCAATTACATGTGATAACGATATACTGATTGACCGTATTGCGTTGGATAATGTTAGAGAGGCAGGATTGCGACACTTTAAAGATTTCGGAGAAGAAGCCCCATACATGAATAAGCCATACATTGTATCGAGAAGAACAGATAGATTTCAAGGATTGGACTAATTTGGTGTTAGAATGAGAAAAAGGAATAACTAAAGGAAGAGAAGAATTATTAGTACTAAAGAGAAAAGTATTTAGTCTAAGAGACCAAAGTCTGATAGT
>JAYRBW010016107.1:0-12979 GCA_036023295.1 Invenusta paracnida | reverse complement strand
TTATATTACTGACTACTTATGTATCCTAATTGTATTGAATATTTAATTTTCAAGAAATTTCATTCAACACTTTTCCATTAATCCTATTAATAAATATTACGCATTTTAGTATATTATCTAATGTACTCTATTGCAATATATCGACATTGTTGTTATTGCAATTAATATATTCGAAAATTTGAATCATTTTCACAAGTACATTAAATTATATTTACGTTTTAAAGTTATTACTTAATAAAGTAAATATTAAAAGTTATAGAATTATTAGTATATACGAAATTGAAATTGTATTGAATTTTATTACAAATAACAACATACATAACTTAAACAAAATAATTGCAATTTTACGCAATATAATCTCGTAGTGTAGCATCGAATAATGTAGTAGTGTATAGCATCTGTAGAAATTGTATCATTTCTGGAGATGTGTCACCCCCCTATAATATTAAAACTTCCTGGCGGAGTCAGTTTTTGAAAATTGGTATATTGTGAAACAAGGATATTTTATTGCACATTCCATTGAAAATAAAATTGAAAAATTACGTATTTGTAAAAAAATAAATAGAATTAAAACATTTTGAAAAATACATGAAAATGTTTATTTCTAAAAAAATAGCAATAGGTATATCAGAAATATTATTATTTTTTATCGAGCAAAAATTGTTTTTATTAATATTAAAAAAAATAAAATAAACGGTATTTTTTTCCAAGGACAAGTGCCGACACAGTGGGGTGTTCAGTGGGGTGTACAGTGGGGTGTACAGTGGGGTGTACAGTGGGGTGTACAGTGGGGTGTACAGTGGGGTGTACAGTAGTGACTATAGCGCAAACAGCTGTTATATACTATATTTTTGAAAAATAACCCTTTTTTGTTTGTTTAAATATCGCAAAAACAATGCTGCTCTAGTGTCGTATGCTGTATAGAGAGGGTTTAAGTATTAAATATAATTATCAAATTTATCAAAAATTACATATTTCAAATGTATGTTATATATTTCAATATTATCAACAAGTGAAAGCAATTCTTCATGGTAATAGGTATATCCTCCAATTATTACTTTATTAAAACAATACGTAAACAATCGTAATGCGGCGATATTTATAAGTTGCACTTAGTAAACAATTATATTGGTAATATCATAGCAGTTGATCATTTTAATAAATCTATATTTAACCGTTTAAGTAACGAGGTAGTTGGAAAGATCTTGATCAATAACAAAGGCACCAGAAAAGCCATCAAACATTGTGCACATTTTGGAGCTATTGGAGTAGGAGAATGAGAAACAGGATCGAGTGTGGTGACAATCTAAAGCGCATTTGATTCGGCTAACAACTGGTTTCTTGGTGGAGGGGCTGGTTGTGTTCGAGTAGCAACTGATTTCAGTTTTCTCTGAAAGGATGACGGAAAAGGATAGGAGGAGAATGTGTTTTAATAAATATATACCTGAAAATGAAACATAAGTAGTTGTAAGGATTTATTTAATAAATTGTAGTCAAACTCTTCGGAGATTTGTTATCGTTTCTTAAATACTTCAGTTTAATCAAGTTTGTCAAAGATTGTAGACATTAATATTGATTGGACAATAAAATAAACTACTATATATATTTATTGATAAAATGAGGGGTCTCTTTCCAAAATGAATCTACCTATAAGTTGTGAATTTGTTGATTCAATATGAAGTTAATAGACATAATAATTAACGGCAAGAAAGGTTTTTGCATAAACACACAAATAAAGATTTGTTTATTAGAATAGAGGCTAATATTACCACATCGGAAGTAATTGTCTTTCCATTTAAGACGAAATGAAAGTAGTCATTCATTCAGAAACGAGTATTTGTGCGAATTAATTTTTTGAATATTCAATATTATTCCATTTAATTCATAAATATTATAGCATTTCTATCGAATCATGTAGTAACTATAGTCATTATTCATTGTGAAATAAGCTTTGATTCTGGAAACGCATTCCCTTAATATGTTTCGCCTTCTACAACGGTCTTTAGGCCAGGAGCGTCCAATACTATGGGTCCTGTTATTGTTCCCATTCGTCTATTGATTATATAAGATTATAGCATGTTTGAGACGCTTGGGCAGCTAAGTAGATCTGGGCAAATTTGATGAAAAATTTAGCACTCACACTGTAAGTAAATATTGTACAATTTAATGCTTTTCTATTAGGATATTAACTCCCACAATTTACGGTAAAAATATATGTGATCATGCAACTCTCAAACTTCACTGCAGTATAATATTTTTTGATATTGCTAATTTCCTAGAATTTGCTCTCTTTAAATATTTTTACTTTTGCAAAATAAAAACAAAATTCTGGAATTCATGAAATATTATAACATTCATTAGGTGCTAATTTTACATTTTCTCATTATCTAGGGATATTCAGATAACAAAAGTATCATTGTTAAACACATTTACTCCATAAACTGTATTACTTCATAGTTATATAGGTATCATGAACGATTTTCCAAAAAACATATGAAGTCTTATGAAGAAATTAGAAAAAGTTGTCGTATACATTTTACGTGTACCTATATTTCTTACTGCTATGCCCTATAATTGTAATATCTGTAGTATTATCTATAATTAAAGCAAACATTAATGGCAGCTTATCAAGTGTCACTTGTTGATAATTCAGAAAATAATAATGAAGTATGGCAAAAGACAGAGAATATAACATAAATAAATCGATATTCGGTGACCAATGAAATACGTCCAATATTGAAATGTGACATTTATCTTTATTTATATTTAAATAAATATTTCTGCACACATATCAGCGATATAGCCAGCGTAAATACTCATTATTAACTTAGTAATTAGGCAAAGACATGATTCAAGTGAATTTGCTCATTTATCTGAAAATAAGCAATACAACGGTTTTAACCAATCAGAATGCTTCATTTGTATACATTATTGAAGACAATCTGGGAAAGTAGACATATCAAAGAGAGATTAAGAAAATATCAACCCTTGTATTTATGGTCGATATATTGATTTCCCATCCGAAAGTTAACATAGTTAAAAAACACAATATTCACAAAGATCGCAATAAGTGTATCATGTCATATAAAACAACTGTATACAACAGAAGGCAAGCTAATTATATTGGGAAATACATTTTCTGTTCCGTGAATAAGAAGCCTCCCTTTGCTTAATAATAAATGAGTCAACTATATTTAAAAGTGATATAATTTTCGAACTTACTAAACAGCGCCGGCTGATCGACACTTTGACTCCCAATTAAGGGTTCTCCCCAAACTTCAAATTCGCAGATGTTCATTGGATCTGTAGCTGAATATTTGTGGAAGATTATCCTGTCTGCGATCTGAAAATTGCGCAAATTATGGAATGATATACACAGTGCACAATAATGATGCTTTATGATCGAAAATTTTATATACACAAAGCACGAATGGTATATTTATGAGTTATGTAAAAATATGGAATATGTGTAAACGCTCAAATATTACCATTAACCTTGGAAGGGGGATCCAGATCAGTTAAAGTTTCTTATTTACTCTTATTTACAATGCCATTACAACTCGCACATTCGAGCATAATTAAGGAAATATCCAATTTGGCCACTGGCACTTTCATCCACACGAACACTGACTAAATACTTGTGACTGATAGCGTGAAGTGCTTCTAAATTGTATAATTCTGACCCCTTGTTATTCAATATTAATGAAATGCGATCATACAAGGACACATTGAATGGTGCAATAACTAGTATTTTATATAATTGTAGTCAAATGAATCTTACCATATATTGAGACAATTCAAAATTGTAGATCAATTCTGTTGTAGTGATAGTTTGGACCAACTTGACACAGCCCGTTTCCATAGTTCCGGTAGCAGTGTTTACAGCCAATCGAGTTGCAGCATATATGTTGATTCCAAGAGCCCGGCTTTCTGCAATAATTGTAGAACATATTAAATGTTTTTCTGCAGATATTATAATTATAATTATTATTTATATTTATTTGCATAAATATAATGTCTCATTTTTCTTGAAGTATGTGGTATAATATGACACCTTTAGCCTCAGATATTTTGATCAGTTTAATCGAGTAAATTTGAGAGAGACAAGATTTTGAAATATTAAACAAATTAGCGAACATGAGAATGATGGTTGATATTTGCATTTATGACATTCATTAAATACGTACTGGAATGTTTGGTTTGTTTCAGAAAATATTTAATAATTTTTAAAAACATCTAATTTTGAAAAAGATCGACTAATATGTTCCTCTTTTGAAATCATAATTACTTTTCTCGTATTGTTCCTTTTATAATATAATTTGGTTCATCTACACTCCTGTACCAGCTTCACTAGTTGACTGCAGATACAATGATTTGATTTGTTATCCGCTATAGGCACGTGGTGAGGCTATATGACCACGTCACTTGGGGACAGTATGCAATAATAGAGAAGTAGTACGAAAGGAGGACTTCTAAATCACCCCTGTTCCAATAATCATGTAGTAGATTTGAGCATAGACAGTAGTATAAAATATGTAATACTGTCGTAAGGAGGGAGTCATTAGCCCCGACCTAAGTGTTGTTAAACTTCCTAGTAAAGTAAAGCTTTTACACGTCGCGTGCAGATATGTAACATAATTTTTCAGTTACTGATTTAAAAAAAAATTAGGGGTTGAACCTCCGAACACCCCCTCCCCCCCCCCCCGCCTTCCCATCCACCTTCTCCTCTCTTAAAAATCCGCCCCTGCTATATTTGTTGGTTGTTATACTATTTTTCGATAATGTTTATATACATAATATGTATATATAGTAGTGTGGCTGATTTTATAGAATAACGTTTCTAAACTTTCGTTAAATCTGATTGGAGTACTGCTGCACATACCTGTAAATATTCCTGAATTTCTGTGTCCTAATCATTTGTACTTAAATACAAATGCGTATGAAGTATTTGCATTACTATTATTTAAGTTACTCTCAAAACTGAATAAAATATATGTCATGTTTGAAGAAATGTGTTAACGAATAGTAAGTAATAAGTAAAGTGACTAAATGAATACACTTAAAAACTAATTAAATCGATCGTATGCAAATAAGTAATTTAAACACTCTGATGTCTAAATAACTTTATTCAAGGACGACGCAAGAAGATAAACACTGAGGAAATAATAGAGCACAAATTGAATTCAAATGTTTTATTTTA
Organism: Invenusta paracnida; assembly: GCA_036023295.1. Classification (NCBI taxonomy): domain Eukaryota; kingdom Metazoa; phylum Platyhelminthes; order Proseriata; family Coelogynoporidae; genus Invenusta; species Invenusta paracnida. The sequence continues at coordinate 7,779 of JAYRBW010016107.1, read as the reverse complement.
TTAAATTTGTAATATTATTACGAATATTTGGATCACATTATAATTATCACCTGTTGTAACAAGATATTAATGAAACGTGTTGACTGAAATGTTGGATTTGTGTTAATTTCATTATAATATGTAGGGCTGTTTTCGAAACATAGTTTTATAGGCATTAAATGAAGCTGTAGATGATACAAACGTTGAGTAAAATAATATGTTGTTTATTGGAATTCAATGAAGTCAATTAATACTTATTTTACATTATTATTGACGATATATATGTAGTTTATCAATGAAGCGGTCACATATAGTGGTTGTATAGTTGTAAGCTTAAACAATCTAGGTTTATGGACAGCAGGCAGCAGCTGTAAAGCAGTCAAATGCAGTAGTTACTGTAGTTACTGTAATAAAAGCTTGAATATTCAGTTTTGCTGTGTCTTACAAATAATAAAGACGTATTTTGTAAATAATTCGTATGAAAACGAATCTGAAAATGTATGTGTGGAAGTTTAGTACGTCATCGAAACAATATTTCTAGAATATCTTCTTTGGTTTGAGAAACAGGAATAATTGAATTGGCCAAATAAAATCTCTATTCTAAGAAACTTTGTTTGTGGTAGGAACGGCACACGTATATTTTTGTTTTACTGGGTTTTTTGTTTAGATAGTTAGATGACAACCAGTCATCCCTCAGTTGAGAGATTAAATTATATATGAGCGTTACTTGCTCGGGAATAATGCCCAATTTGAAGGACGAAAAAATGACGTCGGTGCCGATTTGGTAATTTATTATTCCTTAACAGCGCTAATATCATGTAAAAACGGAAAAGTAAAGCTGGAATATGATAGTGTTCCAAGGATGAATGAAGCCTTAATGTCCACTCGGTTGGAGAAATAGAATAAGAACCAGTTAATAGCAATATTACTTAATCCTATAAAAAAGTTAAGTTAGTTAAGTACAATTTGGTGATGAACCGCACTGCACGCAGCTGAGAGATGAAGGAATATAAGTGCGGAGTGACAATTATTATTTGTAAGCATACGTCAATGAGTGATACAATTTTTATTGAATTTCTTGTTGAATAAACAAACTGTTTAATATGATTTATAAATATGACTATTAATAATTATTCTTTTATGTATGTGTGATGTTTGCATGTTTCCCGAAATATGGAACCCGACTTGTCACTTATGAGGAATGTATAAGTTTGTACACAAGAAGTGCGAATTACTGAAGTGACTTTAGAGCAAAGTTAGCAGTAATTAGATCAATAATTAGCTACTATTTATTTTCTATATAAAAACACTTTGAGACAAGTTTGTATTCATATATTTTTTATATTTAAACAGCAAAATAGGCTATGACTCATAATGACAGACTCATTTGCATATGTGTAATAATTATTAATTTTAAAATCAGTTTTATATGAATATCATATTATCAACTTTTATAAATATGGCAAATTATAAAATAATTCGCGACTACACTATAAGTTGTGATTTTGGTTTTAAATTCAAATGTTATGCACTGACCGAATGAGAGTTATGGTAACTATAAACAAAAGTCAATGTATGTAACAGACATAAAACGTCTTCATCTATCGATACATTACCTAAGACAGTCTTTAGTATACGGGAGCAATTTTTTTTAAATACATGTCGTGATATTACGTGCTTTTGTGACACCCAAAAGTTCCCTAATCTCAAAAAATATTTATACAAGATTTCTAAACGTTTGCATAAGTGACCTGAGCATTTGAAAGATTATCTAAATCGATGTGTGTCCATTGTCCATATCTTAACACCGATCAGAAACAATAGAAATATACCCTTTCATAATGCCTTCAGATATTAGTCTAATACAATAAAAAAACACAATATAAAAAGCAACATGCTAGCCGTAGATAAAGTAGAAATTCTAGTACAGGCACACGCAATTATATATATATATATGTATATTACGCAGTGCTATGCAACACTTGGAGATGATTTGGAATATTCCCTACCCTACTACCGTGGTATATGGTTATTGTATTTTACAACAATCAGGGCGAGGGGCTTGAGCAGCCGAAGAGATCTAACTAAGGGAAAACAGCATTTTTAGGGTATGTTTATATCGACTGGTAGAATAATACACTCGTAGTACAAACCCATAACATTAATTATTTACATGTTTTAGTGACATTTTCTTTATTGCTCCTTGTATATTTTATTCAATTTGTTTAACTTTTGTAAATCTTTTTTAAAACAGTTGATAACAACTTCAATCGATGGAAACGTAGTCTCAATCAACTGCCTTGATATTTCTGATCGTATCAAGTACTTATATGATAACCTGTTCTGGTATAATGATCACACACTCTAAAACACGTGATATACTGTATACAATACAATCGATAACTCGATCCCACTCTCGCTCCACCAACTTGGTATCTTCATAGTCAAGTTTGATGAAGTGTAGTCACTTACGGCAACAATCGCTTCGATTCCAGATTATGATTTTGGAGATATTGTAGACTATCTGAAGATCGACGGTCCACCAGAAATATCCACCATCGGGTGTATGAAAGCACGAACCGCCGTCTGGAATAGGAGAGTGCCTTTGTTGTAGCAGTACGTATAGAGGATTTCGCTTTTGAATTAAATTTGTTTTAATACCTAAATATATACATATAATTTAAACGAGAACAATTATTTTAACATGTTAATACAAAACACAGTTTGATACAGTTTATCGTCAGGAGATTATAAAACGGCTAACATGAAAGTGAAATAATTGCGCAAAATTCACAATAAAAAACAAAACAATACATCATATTATGTACAAAACATAAAAAGCTAAAGGACAAAAAGGACATAAAGGCTCATATATGTACTAATTTTATAGTTTAGATGCAATAGTGGCGTATTGTATTGGCCATTAGAGAACACACTAAATATAGTTTTCTTTCTTTGCAAACAACCCTTTTATCCCTTACTCCATAAAATAAAGAATACAATGCATGACGCAGCAACCGCATTGGTATCGCTGGGTTCAACTAGATTAATGATTGCAATATACCCGTTGTTTGTGCACATCGTAATATAACATTTTATTAAATGAACTTTGTGTACCACTAAGAATAATGCATTCAAATTAATTATCAACAATTAAAAGTAAACCTACAGCTTTCTAATGACGCCAAATGACTTATAAAAAAAGTATTTTAAAAACGCGCTTAGTCCAAAAAAACAGTATTTATAATATCTGTTGATCCTCATAAAAGCGTATTCGTTTGTAAATCACCCAATTTCTATCGTTTGACTTATGTTATAGTCTTCCACACCTCAGGATCTGCATTATTGCAACTCATTGGGGTCTATAATTATTGACAAAAAACTTCAAGTAAACATCCAAGTGGACAGACACCGAAGAAAATAAAGACAAAGCATTCCAGTAGAAATTAACGATAAAAACCAAAATAGAATAATAATAACAGAAAATAGTGAGTCGAAATTTCGACTTTTAGAATCACTATTAAAATATTTAAAAGCATAAAGGGATCTATAATTTGTTTTACGTTGATTTTGACATTCAAATTAAATAAGCTCTTTTTTTATTAAATATCTCTCTCTCCATTAAATTATAATATTATATATAACGGCTGTTCTTTCTTCATCAAAGTATTTTAATGCATTGGTTTTTTAATCGCTCTTTTGGATTTTGTTTTAATTCTCTAATTTATTTATTTCATTTACTCATTTCAATAATTGCCTTTTATTCATTTCACGCTCTTCAAAAAATGACATGTACAACGAAACATGTCAAATTATTAAACTGTTTTATTATAAAATTGTTAACTTTTTTATTAATTTGGCTTTTTCAAACATATTCTTTCTTTCGTTTGTAATTACTGTCGTTTTAAAACAGTTGATTTCACAGCGTATACCTATAACTAATGGATAGATGCATTTCATTGTGAGATCGGAGATAAATTTAGATAAAAGCACAGTCGTAAGCTGTTAGTTGACTAAGAAGAAAACCAGAAACAGAGTTATAAATACAAAGTAGCTATAGATGAAGTAGCGTATTTTGAACAGAAAACGAACACGAACATATAATATGCCAAAGGGGAATTTCTTCTCGGTAAGTGTGAGTAGAGTCTGATTGTTTTATTATCCGACACATTTCATAAATTTGCCTAAGCCATTAACTTCGAGTAAGTTTATTTACAGATTGGCTGATGTTATAAGTGATTTAATAGAACAACAATGATAAAGCAAGACAGGTGTTTTCTTACAAACAAATGGTGAATGTATTTATTTAATTAATGATCACTTAAATCTGGCCAACATAATTAAAAATACAGAAGTTGGAATAATATGGTAGGAACAGTTTTATTATATTATCTTCCTCAATTAGACAAACATTCTCTCCACTCATAATTCCCTCGTCCCTTATATACATATATCTACTTTGTATTATTATGCGTATTATTACACAATGAACCACCATTTGTATCTTTATGTGTTTTAAATGTTTATAGCCTGTTCTATCTCCTTTAGTCATCCCTTTTTGGTGGGTTTCATATGTTTTAGATGTTTGTTCCTCATTTTTTATTGATAGTTTGTGTTTTCTTGGAGAATTTAATGCTATGAACAATGATTTCAAATTTGTATTGTACATAATAACAATGGAGCACACTGAAGAAATCTTAACATACAATTCCGAAATAAAAAATATCTAAATATGGAACACGAAAGCATTATGGCATGTGCAATAAACTTATGAGAACACTGTCCGTACATATGTATGGAAATTATACACAAATACAAGCTTATTTATATAATATTAAACTTTAATTTTATTGTAAGATGACATCCAGACTAAATAGTTTTATAAATAGTTAATAGTAAGTTGATTTATTTAAATAGCATGTTAAAAAATTCTTATGTATAGCTCTTCAAATTTCACTCAATTTTCTTAATAGACTTGGCTAAAATAGCTAGCAATGTTAGTATAATATTTGTATATAATTATTACAATCAGGAGATATATTATATAATATGTAGATACAATAATTTCTCTTTATTCAGGATCTTTGTCCGCGAAAATAAATTGGCTATAAACTCACCAAATACTTGGTTCTTTCCACCGTCAAGCAGTTTGCCACATGTTGTACTCAAAACTGCTGTTGAGCTCTGACAGGGTTTGCCCCTGGAAAGTAGTTGCAGTGACCCCATCAACATCTCCATCTTTGCAGCCACTAAGCAGAAGAATAGGGATGTGAGGGGGAGGATAAAAAATATTGTGTTTAAAACTTGTCTTAGAGAGGACTTTAAAACTAGAACCATGAGTAAACTTGAACTGTTGTTAATAATATGTGGCTAATATGTATCATGTTAATTTGTGATATCATATTAGATAATAATGTATATATATTTAGTGTAGTATATTTAAATATAGTGGATGAAATAAACAACCAAATTGTGTACAATATACATGTTTTAATACAAGCTAACTCTATTAGTAAACAAAATATTTATAAAATTGCTGATCTACTCACAATTTACGGCGTTTATTTACAATAAAATATGTTTTGTTTTCGGTCAGACAATATAACTCACCACATTAACGCTTATTGATTAGTTTTGTATGCTATTTATCTTGCCATTTTAAGAAACATTATTAAACTTGTATAAACTAACTGAAGTATTCCAACTAATGCCAAGTCTTAGAAAGTAGTTATATATATACTGCATTCACTTATTTCAAAGATTATTCAATTGTAATTAATACATGTTGCCAACATCCGCATCCGATTGGCCACCGGAACCAGAGAGTAAAGAATATACAGAGACTTGAATGCGGAACATCGTGTGTCAGTATTGAAATATTGGGATAATAACAAAAGAGCATAATAAATCATTGTTTCATATTAATTATGTTTTTAATGAATCTATGTAACCATTAAGTATACATACCACTTAAAGTTTTCTAAAATTGTTGGTAGTATGCATAATGTAATAACCAGATTTAAAATTAGTAAAGAAATATAAAGAAAGACATTTAATAAAGTTATAACAATTTACATCACTAAATATAGAGCCAGAATTAGAAATTATTAATTATTAATTATACATAAACTCTAATAAAACACAAGAAGTGTCTGAAAAATTAAACACTGTAATACGAAACAGTTCAAACAATAAAACATTAACATATTAAATACATGACAATAAAAGTTGTTATGCACACCTTTTCCATAGATATTGAAAAGGCAATAAATTGTTCATAAAATATTAACATGTAGATAAGTATAAACGAATTGTTTGAGTAAAACATAAACATAATATCAATTAGACTAGAATAACAAATTAAATCTAACAATAAATACTAGTCGTTGCTTATGTATGCACATACGTGTTATGGGTTTATTACTAAGTGTAAATTATTTTACACTAACGATTGTGCAATTAAAACATGGGATAGGAACTTGCGTCATTGTGATTTCGGCAAATTAATGCGTACAGTATAGTATATAGTAATCAAATTGAGTCGAGTGTTGGAATTATTTTTGTTTTTTTATAAAAAATAGTATCATTTTTAAATCTGTGGCTCTGATATCAACTTCGTGTTGTGATATGTATTGTTTTTATTGTATCAATAAAATACAAAATTCGCTATGTATGTATGTATAAACACAGAAAAAAAATATGATAAAAAGTAAGGATTACATAATAGTGATAATTATCAATACTTACACAAAATGAGTAACATAATCGCAGTTGTTATTGCCATGCCGGTTGCTAATTTAGATTAGAACTAAAAGTGAAATAAGATTTCAAAAGAGTCTCAATTTTACCAACTTGAAGGTAACTGGATTCATATCCACAGACTGTTTCAAAACACAAAAGTATATTTTCAGCCGGAGAAAAACCTCTTTTTAAAGCAGTGTAGCGGCGCCAACGTTGACAATGACAGGATATAATATTGTCTCGGTGAAATGGGCTCATTTAATTGAGCTGTCCAATGGGGAGGTATCAACTTTGTAACTGATTCTATTAACTTGGTGTAGCGTTTGATTACAGCGCATACAAGAATAAAACCAATACATTCTTTACAGTTTCATTGTTTTACAAACAATACACATTTATACTTGAAAGATGGGTAGGACTATTAACCGATGGCATTTAATCAACAACCACATTGAAGTATCTGGAGCTGTGCTGAAGCTGCATGCAATGATTGTCTAAAGTTACATTAAAATACTTACTAAATAGTCAAACGTTTTTATACTGCATTAATACATCTATTGTCCAAATTGGTAAACGTGGATTTAAAGGTCATTGCCATTGTACTTTAGTGTCTGTTTTCTTGCAATTAATGCAATTTGTGTGCTTAATATATGTGCTTATTGAACAATACAAGTAAAGACTTAATTATTTGCACTGATATTAAATTCAAAAGTCTACATATATTTCATTTGCATATATTGATAAAATTAATAATGGAATTAATAGGTTAGAAATAAATGTATGTTTGTAATTTAAATAGTTCAATATAACCTTGTTTAAACTTTATCTACGTCTCCCTTATCTGTTCCGATGTCTGTAAATGTTACTGCTTTAACATTATTTTTGTTCTATATCAGTAAAAGTATCTAATTGATAGTGGTCGTAAATTCGTTTAAAATTCCTCAAACCATAAAACAAAGCTTTTCAAAAGAAAAGTCTCTATGGTTTGTGCATATAAATTATACATAAAAATAGGGTGAATTTAACAAATAGAAAGAAGATACTTTTGGTTTTTGTGTA
>JAYRBW010016096.1:0-12980 GCA_036023295.1 Invenusta paracnida | reverse complement strand
AACATACGGTCTCAACTCAGGAAACTACAAAGCATTCAAAACTACTGTCAGTTCCAGATTTGTTAAAAGATTACCACACTCGCACCATAATATTACATCCATTCAGAAATCTCTACATTGGTTGCCTGTTTCTGCACGTATTCAATTTCGGAGGTGCTGTTTAACACACAAATATCTTTTTGGAAATGCTCCAATTTACCTGAAAGATCTTCTTAAGCCGTCCTTTTCATTCTTGTCTCATTTTAACTTACGATCCAAGTCTGCCATAACTCGTTTGTGTCCTCGCTCATATTCAGCTCGGTGCGGTGTCTTTTCGTATATTGCTCCACGTTCGTGGAATACTACATAGTAACATTCGTAATATCAGGGACTTTGTTGCATTCAAACGTTCCCTTAAATTTTACCTTTCAATCTTCATTATCCATAACTCATTGTTCTTTTGTACCTTTGTTCCACTCAGCTTGTGCTCGCTTTTCTTTCTTTTTATTACACTTAGATTGCTCTTAGTACCGATTTTGTGCTTAAATTATTTAATAATAATAATAATAATAACATTAGTTAATCAGATAGTTTTTTGTATTTAATAGTAATATTATTTACGAAAAATTACATAAACAATTAAATATATAAAACTAGTGGCCATTTCTTAATACACATCTTATGAATAGAATACTAGACGCTGAAATTGTTATTTTAAATTCACAAACTGAAATTAAAATACTAATTTTCTTAATCTATAATAAATACCTTTATGATGACGACCGTATTCAAAAGAATAATAAGGAATATGTAGTGCATTCTATATTTCTGCCATATATGTATTTCTATAATGTACATAATAATAATCCTTTGTATATAAATATTATAGAAGAATTACAGCAATTAGAGTCAACCTTAACAAAAGATATTATTTCTATATTTATAATAATTACTCCTAAACACAATAAATCTCTTAATTTTTTAGCTGAAATCTAAAAAAAAGTATTTGCAAGATCTTTCTAATTTTAAGTTTTAAAAAATCAGTAAATGTTGTTACAACAATAGATTGTTATAAATAATTGTTTATTAAATACTTTTTTGTTCAACCTTTATTCAAATAAGTAATAATATGTAAATAAAATTAATCTCTATTTTTTGTCCTTGTCGGTCAGCTCTGCCGGTTTTTATTTTCTACTGTATAATATAATCAGCAGTTATAAGCATATTGTTTTTGACCTTAATTCTATTTATTTTCATATTAATAATTTTTAATCACCTTCCACCAGCCAGTCTCCTCCTCATCATCGTCTGATTTGCGCGATATCTCATAGAAAAGATCTCCCGACGCCATTGACAATTCGTCCTTATCTTGTTTCTCGAAGTCATACAGGGCCCTCAGGAGAGGGCGTTGTGTATTTTGGGGCCTATCAATGCTTGTCATCTCATCAGTCTCTTCATGAGGCGGGTTATCAACTGACACGCAGTTACCCATCTTTCGATTTCTTCGTTTTTATATTTTATATCTTTTCACCTGTGTTATTTAAAACATGAGAATAATAATACTCCAAGAGATAAAATAATGAAAAAAACCCAAAATGTTGGAATATTTTTTTTTAAGAATAATAAGTATTTTTCGTAATGTTATTTATTATTCTATAACCCAAATAAGCGGTATAATTCTATTTGTTAGTATTTACTAGAAAAATACATCTACTCAAGATGAATTAAGTATAGTTGAAATACTTCATTGTCATGTTTATCGTATAATTTATCTTTTATGCAATACGAAGACTTCGAATTGTTTTCAAATTGTAATTATATATTCCTATATCCAAATAATATGCTTAACTATTCTAATTACAAGCAAAGAGCACCCAGTTTCATACGATTGCATAATAATAGTATTAAGTAACAAACAATACATTATTCATGACTAATCTATTTTTTCGTGGTTTCCCTTATCATTGCCCAAAAGACTTTTCAAGTGTTTAACTGAGGATAACAGGAATTCCTTTAAATCATAATATGACTAATCACATTATATATCATGTTTGAGATTTACGTTGTCTATAAGGAAAGAGCTTCGTCAAATTTATAATTTTTTATAGTGACGTACCAGTATAGCAATAAACACAAATTTTATTTCAAATAGAATAGAATGCTTTTCTATAAATATTACACTCTCCACCTTAATTTTAAAATCTATTAAACTTATACTGATTATTTTTTAGACAAAAAGCAATATATATACACTTATCAATTTATGATGATCAATATTTTTTTATTTTCAAAACAGTAACATTTTAGATTACTTACAATTTTATCCAACTATAAATTCGTGACCGCCCTGTTGTGTCAAATATGTATATAGTGTAATAAAAGAAAATCAAAGTATTACACAGTTCAAAATCTTCCTTAAGTATAAATTAAGTCAATAAGGATATCTATATGACAGATATTAACTTCAAGTGATTAACAAAGCTATTCTGTGATACCTAAGACAGAAAAATATTACCCTATTATAATAATCCATTGCTACACTGCTGTTTAAGATAATATATAACAGTGTTTGCATCTTGCATGTGTGTAGTGCCAGTTAGTCATCTATATTACACACTTCAATATCCTGTATTTTATTAATCCACAAGAAGCTGTACTACACATGCAGAACGGTTAGACTTGTAGAACATGATATGATACCAGTTAAGTTACAAAAGGATTCTTATTAACACTTACACCCCATCGCATGTCAAATATACCCCTTCAAAGTTATACAAAGGCGGATCTAAACGACAAGTTGAATGCGACATATGTAGTATGCTGAATTTCAGCGGTTTAGCCCTTCCTTCTCCCTGTAAATTGCACCCTAACATATTTGTTACATGGACGTATTGTCCAATACTACAGTATGCTATTTCTGAGCCGAAGTATAGTTTATTTTTAGAAAAAGGTTATACTATATTTGTATATATATATGTGATACACTGTACCTATGTGTCCAATTTTTGACTATGTAATCGCCTTCGGAAAAAAGTAGAGTTATTTATATAATTTAAAGGATAATGTTTTTTATACTGTTATCAACTTTAAAACACGTAAAACGCATAAAATATCGCTTATAACTATGTAGGTATGTATTTCAATTAAGTATACATACATACTATATCACATAACGGCTGTTCGTTCAAAGTTAATTCTATTGCACCCATCCTTCAGATACCCAATATACATATCTCTTAGATATTAACACACTTCTATTTACATTAAAATTCAGTGAAGGTTTGTCTGTTTGAAGACAGATCCAGAGGAATCATTTTGATTGATCTATGTACTAGTTTAACTATTTTTAACATTGAGATGCTATAGAGGTACATTTTAAGCCTTGCATATACGCTAAAATGATAAATTTAAAGCTCAACAACTTTTCCCATAAACTACTTAACAGTTTATGCTCTGCTGACACTGCACACTTATTGTTTGCTAATTGTCAAGCTAGTAAACTACTACCAGGTTCACTACTCGACTATACTTAACTTTACCATCTGCATACCGGAAAGGGGGCGTTAAAAAGTCACTCTTCATGGATTTTTATTTTGATCCCGTCTGCGTTCTGTTGGAAGATGCTCATGAATCGTTGAGTGATGCTTTCCTTGTCTTCTGCTTGGTTGGTGAGAGGTTAGATGCATGGTTCTAATAACTGTTTGTTTGGGTTGAAACTCAGTGCAGATTACTGCTGCATTCTTAGCAAGTTCAATTGTCAAAATGATAGTTTGTTTGATGCATATCTCTGATGGAATCTAAGTACTTTTTGGTGGAATTTATAATTGCAAAAATAGCATCTGAGTTATGTTTTCGGCGATTGTTTTCTTACAGTTAAGTGACCACATTCCCAGTTTGGACTCCTGTTTGACTGGGTCGTGGTGGATGGCCGAGTAGGGTGGACATTTTAGCCCTCTTTGGATATTTGGACTATAATAGAAGCCCTATCTTGATACATCTATTTTGAGCTGGGATTTCTTTTATAACGAGATATATTTCTGCAGACTTTGGCTTTATGGAATGACATGGGGCAGTGTTTGTAGGAAATCTTGGAAGTTTGGAACGGGTATTCAGTGTTGTCGGGAGTGGTAGCAATGGTGGTATTGGTTTGGGGGACATTTTGGGAAGATGTACGATGCTCCTTACATTTCCAGTGTTCGATGAAGTATCTACGGATGTTGCTACACTTAGGCTCAATGTGCGACATTTTAAGACACATAGATTGCCTTTAAATAAGTGGGATGGGATGGGATTATAAAAGTTTCAGATTAAGTTGTTACAGAAGACACAGAAAAGGTGGCCTGGGTTAACCTCAATGTCTCTGACACAAAGTAAGATGTTCTAGAGGACAATGGCCGAATTATTGCCCCTCATTAAAAAAAAACTATGTTCATAGTTCGATTACTGTGTAATGGTTGTTGGGAAAAGTGCTGGGCGACCGGGCAGAACACAAGGTGGACAGTAGTCATGCGTTGGAATTCTTTGTTGAAAACAGATAAGCCCTAATAAGGCGTTTTCAAGCATGTCCGAACCCTGCCTTTGCTGTGGCCTTAGGTCTCAAAATCTTGAAAAATACATAAATCATTAATTTAACCGACATGAAATATGTAGTCTAAATTATACCAACTATCCCAATAGTACCAACTTAGACTTTATCAGCTTAAAAAAAAGCATATCTATTATTGTTCTATAAGCATAGATATTTGTTACACTTTATAATATAGATCGACTATAGGAAAAATTGACGATTCAATAACGTAACAAATTGAAGAAGTAAGATTGTTGTCAAACATCAAGATCCTTTCCAGGTTGTTAATTTTTGCGATTGTTAAAAGACCGAAGTGATATATTTTAAGATACAGATTTCAATAATTATTTATTGACATTGCTTAATGAAATATGTTTAAACTGTATAATATATAATATATTTCAAGTTGACTTAATCAGTGAACTAATTACCATACAGGGATTTTTGGAGAGAGGTGTGGGGGAGGTCCTCCACCAATTTGTTTACTTGAGGAAGTACATACTTTAATTTTACAAACATGAAATCAAATTTTTATAGAATAATATTCTTTCGACTAAGTATTGTTTATATTTATTCAATTAAATTATAATTATATTAATAAATATGATATGATAAGGGTGGTGAAAAGTTCAGTAAATAGGGGATTATCTAAAGTAAAGTAATTCATCAATGAGAAGAGAAGTTGGAAAAAGTCTGCGGTTATTTTATAATAAGTTTTTCCTTGCAATCACACCACTGTCTATGTTTATCTCCCGATGAATGTTTAACTGTGCGAGACCTGTAAGTCGTTAGAATGACATATTGTTCCTGAAATTTAAGAATACATAAAGTAGAATCGTTTTTTTAATCTATTCTTTTTCAGTAAGAGAATGTACATACTCTGATATCATTTTTAATATATCTGAGACATGTTTTTGTCCTTCTGAATGTTGAGAATGAGCGTTCTTCTTCGCAAGATGTGATCGGCATTGTACAGGCCAGGTGTAGAAGTGTCCTGATATTTGAAAACATGTCACTGTCAGCAGATGGTATGCTTGAAATTGCATCTTGTGGAAGGTCATCTTTGATCCTGCTGTGTTGTGGAAGGTCGTCTTTGATCCTGCTGTCTTGTGGAAAGTCGTCTTTGATCCTGCTGTCCCAGAAAGCTTTCCATCACTTCATTACAGTCTATTTAAAAAATAACATCACACTATAAATAATAGACACATTGTGCTTTATTAAATAAATATAGCTCTTACCCTCAATAAATGCGATGATGGCAAATCATCCTTCCAGAACTCTGAACGTTCGAACACAGTCATCCAGATCTGCAGTAACAATCAGTGAAGGAAGTATAGGTTCAGGAGGGACATAACCGGAGAATCTTTATAGAATCGTTCACTCAGTTGAGAGTTCAAGTGATCCATAAATGGGATGGCAATAGACTTTTTGTAATATTCTTTAGATGCTGAAGCCACGTTGATCAGAGAAGAAAAATACATTTTAAAATTTATTAGATTTTATTGAGAATCAAACATTTTTATTTATTATGTCAATAATCTTATACCTGTGAACTTGTCTTGCATTTGACCTTGGCATAGTTATTTCTGATCCAACTCTTTCAGTGAGATTCTGAGCCTGAGTAAACCAATCATCGAAAACGAATCAATCTCTTGCCTCATATTCCTCAGATTCCATTTTGCTGCATCAATCATACTCTGAAAATATCGTGATTCTCTCTTCTGCAGTTTAACTGACAATGTCTCCAATGATAATGATGCGCAGTTGAGTACATTCAAACAAATGACACATAGTAGATAGTAGAAAAGTTTTTGAGAGTATGAACAAGTCCGCTTGCTTTAATTTTTGCATCAGCATCCCATTTCCAGTTAGAGTCGTCTTCAAAGAGATCCTCATTTCCTGAAAATGATTCTAGAAATCTAATGAAATAGGGATACATTTCGTACAGCGTAGAAAAGCAATCATGACATTCGGTCCATCTTGCTTAGAACAATCCAAGCAGTCGTGTTTTCTTTAGATCAGGAGCAAAATGCAGCAACATTTTTTCGAAAAAGCGTTACCGTTTAGGGCTTTGTTTTAGGAATTGATACAATGTTTTGATTGAATACGTTGATATAATACATTGTCTTAATACACATACATGTATTGTTATTACTTATCGTTTATGGAGTAGGCAAGAAGGTTTTGTATTAAATTATATTAAGTTTATCTTTTAGCAACCGAGTTGGTTAAATAGTTCGTTTAAAATAAACAATATGGTCGGACCCTTGGTTCAAACCACAGCTAAGACGACAATTAATTTTTAAATATTTTTTATTCGAAAAATTGTAAAAATACAATAAGTAATAAAGTTATTATTATTTAAATACCTATAGATAGTCACAATTACTAGATTAAATATTCTAAGAAGACTTTCTTCCTAAGTATATATATGTATGTACAAGAAACATTATTCCTAATACCCCTTTTTTACATATTCAAACTTTGTACACATACAGACATATATATACGTATTGTAACAAATTGAAGTAGTTTTGATTGACGTTGTTGAGAAGACGTTTTGTTTATTTTTAAATAAGGAAATACTATATTAGGTATAAAAGTACCTAGTAAAACAAAACTTATTTATTTAAAAAAATGACATACCTTTTTAACATATTTATAAAAAGGTCATTTTTAGTGGTGTAAGTTAACTTTCTCAGGGAGGGGGGGGGGGTCCTGACTAACCGGACCCTCCCCCTCTTGAAATAGTAGTTCGAGAAAATGAGAAAATGAGTTGAATAATGTATGTTTTTGACCACAAAATTCTGATTTTGTATTTTCGAGGATTATATTAATTTTGTCTATATATGATTTTTTAGTGCCTTTTAATGATTTTAAATATGATATGAATAAAAAATATGTGAATTACAATTTTGAACAGTAGAATAACGTTTGAAAAACCAACTTTTGTAACTTGTGATAAAAGCCGAGATTAATGGTTATTGTTAAATATATTCAACTAGCATCGTCATCAGGAATGATATTATAAATATTACATATATATTAAATGCCTAAAAAATATATAAAACTTCTATATTATAAGCCTTTTACGAGCTTTATTTGTCATATTCATGTAATAAAATAATCATTCATGAGGATTTCCGTAAAGAATGAAACTTGTTGAATATATTTTATAATGAGAATATTTAATAATATGTAAATGAGTTTGTATATACTTTTTTAATTTTACAGGTTGATCACAATCGTAAATGCATAATATATTCAGTGGAATTAGTTTAAGTCATCGTTCTATTTGTAGATCTATTAATTTCTATGGTTTTAAATTATAGATATTTTTCATGTTTCATTCGTTAGGTCCCTCACCCGTTCTTTCGTATACACTCATTTTTTCTTTTAAATTAAACCAGGTAATCCCTGTTTGAAACTAAAATCCCTGCTAAAAATATATCTTATTCAAATGTTGATTAATTTTCAATAAATATTTTATTGATTCCGGTATTATGTAAATGTGCATTTTTATATAAAACTTATAAATACAAGACAAAAAATGTTACAAGCAGTTTTATTTACTGTATTACTATGTGCAAATAAAAATCCATGTATACCTAAATATAGAGAGAACAAATAAATTATATACAATTATAATTATTTCAAATAAATTCTAAATTAAATTTTAATTGTAATACATAAAATTGTGTATGTACATATATATATATATATTATATTATTACCAATAGACAGCTAAATATCAACATATTAGTTTATAGTACTACTAGTAGTAAAGTAATATTTTTCTTA
This sequence comes from Invenusta paracnida, assembly GCA_036023295.1. NCBI lineage: Eukaryota > Metazoa > Platyhelminthes > Proseriata > Coelogynoporidae > Invenusta > Invenusta paracnida. Next base: position 4,633 of record JAYRBW010016096.1, on the reverse strand, counting down.
AATTTTGTGTTCACATAATAAATAAATTATTACTATTTATAACCTCCATTTTGTCTATCGCATATATTTATCTGATGATTGATATTCTAAAGATATTACTTTTAATAAGAGTAATAATATACAGAGTTTTAAACTCTTGTTAATTTCATATACATCGTCCTGAAAAATTTCGTGAATAATAGATCGTTTCATTTTAATAAATTTCATGTAAAAAAAGTAGTATTAAATATTTGATTACATTTTTTTTCAGAGCAAATATATATATATTCATACAATTTTTACATACTACATTAATACATTTGACATACATTAATTTGTTACCTGTGCATCTAAAATTATTTTACTACACAAAACGATTTTATTCCTGTGAATCTTTAAAACATTATCTTGAAGAAGATTTTGTGTAGACGACTAGTAGAATAAAACTGCGTACATAATCAATAAAAGTTGAAGCTTTAATATGATTACTCAATGATTTTTAAAATATTACAAATATTAATCATCTACAATATACAATATACACTTAAAAGAAGTAGTTGTTTAAAAAGCATACTTACGTTCATTGACGCAATATATATAGGTATATATATATATATTATTGGGTATTTAATGACCTTCTTATTGTAATTACACTACTATTTAATTAGTATATATTTAAAAATACACGTCTTACGTATTTTAAATCTACATATTTGATGCAGCCTCTAATCAAAATAAGTATTTGTAATATTTTGCTCAATCGTTTTAGTTAAGGATTCCATGCAGACATATGTATGTCTTAAGATTTATTGCAATTACTTTTAGATATTTGTTTGATTTAAAACATTTTGGAACGATAAATTATTTCGAAATTTTTACATTAATTTGCATTTATAAGTGTAGCATTTTAAATTGCGATAATAAATATATTCCTTAAAGTTCACAGAGGAAATGTCTTACTCAAGTGTAATAGGGATATTCCTAATCTGCTATATTTATCTAATAAAAGATACCGTCTCCCGCAATGTTCAGTTTTTTTAGTATCCACTAAAAATACATATTTATAAAATATCTAGCCACTTACTTATATATATGTAGGTAAAATCGGGGAGACCATTATCGATGGCCATCAAAATCATAGTTATTGCCCTATATATTTAGTTATATATTATGCTATACAATTATCCGTAAAGATGATATAATAGATAACCCCCAAGTAAATTATTAATGTCATTCGAATGCACGATGCCTTACAATTTTAATGCTTTTTATGTATTATGTTTTTTAACCAGCCATAAACTATATGTATACCTATAGGTCACGTTGTTGTAGTGACACTAAAATTTGACTCCCTAAGAAAATGGCGACGTAAACAATTATTTAGATAACAAGTACTAAATTACATTTATACTAAATCTATTATTCAAAATATCTGTATAATATTACAGTATTATTTATCATATTATTAGAGTTTTATTAAACACAGCGAATTCACTTTTATTGTTTCTTTATATACAGTTTAATACTACTATTTTGATACCATAAGCTTTTGCACAATAATGTTTTAAAAACTAACAGCAGCAGTTAAACATTTTATGCAGTAAAACAGTATTAGATATATATCTAAAGACAACTTACGTATCACTGGTGTCACGGGAAAATGTACTATGTGAAACAAATGTTCTAAATCAAAATTTTAATGCAAAATTGTTAACATAATTCATACCGAGTATGCTATAAAATAATTTACTTAAACATATTTATTTTTACTGAGTTACGAGGGTCCAAGTAAAAGGTGCGATGTGTTATAGAATGGAAAAAATGTGCCATGTCGATATTCACCATCTTAGTGGTTTTCTTCAGACTGTATATATCTGTTAAGACAACCCGATTAACAGTTTCTTTTCTCGTACTTATATCAATATTATAATGTGAAATTTATTCCCTACCTGGTAAGGGCAAATGCAGTCAATTGGTACGAGTGTCACAATATCATGAAACGTATACATTGATGTACCCAAAACAGTATAATTGATGAGAACAAAGAACAATGTTAAAGTCATAATGCAGTCAAAATACATTGCACGATGTACTCCGTTATTTGCATTACTAATGGATTACTTAAACGCTATACTTGCACTATCTGACAATAATAATATTTTGATAAAATCTTTTGTCCATAAAATATTCTATTATAGAATAACCTTTTTGATCAATACCCTACCCATCAATAAAATTTTTACTTTCCAGTTTTCTTTCAAAATTGTATTTATTATTAAATAAACCATTTGTAAGAATGTTTGCAATCTAATAGCCATTATGTATATAACGTTGCAAAATATTTTTTAAATATTTCATTGTGTTAAATTACATGCATAGGTTACTTTCAAGACATTCAAATATTCAAATATTTATGTATTTATGTAATATAATTTATATATTTACGTATTACTCATTTGTAATCTTTCAATAAAAAAAGTATTTCCATATATTTGTGTATTCTAATTTGGACTATATAAAAATTATAAGATAAATGCGAAATGAACTAAGTAATATAAAGAAGCAGGTAAATAATTTAAAAAAGTGTGTATTATAGTTAATAGCAAAAAAATATTAACATTTAATAGTATATATTTTATTTAGTAATAGAAATAGAAATTGTAATAGTATTATCAATAGTTCTTAATGAATAAGATATTATTATTTAAATAAAAATACTATTTAGTTTAGCGTATTTTTAGAATACCGGAAGGGAACTCTTAGCATACATTAAGGGAATAATTTAGGAGCTTAGGACATTTTTAGCATACCGGTAGGGAGCTCTTAGCATACTTTTAGAGAATCATTTAGGAGTTTAGCGTATTTTTAGCATACCGGAAGGGAGCTCTTAGCATACATTAATGGAATAATTTAGAAGTTTAGGACATTTCTAGCATACCGGTAGGGAATCATTTAGGAGTTTTATTAAATTATTTAGTAATTTATTCATTTTCTCAAAATATAGTTAAATATAGCTATACTACTGAAATTTAAGACAAGTAGTATTTATGTAACCTATGTATAATTGTTGTGTGATTATGGTTTGCCTCTGATTAATAGAAAAGTATTAAATATGGATTTTCCAGTAAGTTTTCCACTTAAATTCGATTAGGGTGAGGGGGAGAGGGGGAGGAGGGGGGAGGTTAAGTCGTGAGACACTCCTTTGTGAAGTCGTAACGCACCTACCCTACTACTGTATATTATAAAAGTAATATATATTCGTTGCAAAAATATGCGGCGTTCATCTACAAATTTATTCATCTCGGTATAAATCCACAGTTAGTTCCATAAATTAAAGGTTATTAGCATTTTTGTTAAATAATTAAGTATCACTATAATATAGTATAATTCAATTTTCATATCAACTAACTCACACAGAATAAAAAATATCAAAATTTTACATATTAAATATTATGTTTTATATTCTTAATAATATTAATAAACTTTGGATCACTAAATATTTGCTTAAGAGTACAAGTTAGCCAATTACCTCGATGATCACGATTTCTGTGCTTAAACTTGATTGATGATAATATGCTAATTATTAGTAACTAAATGAATACAAAAAAAATAACGTCCTTGATATTAATAGTTATCGCATATAAAACAATTAATTTATAATAACATTGTATTTCGCCACCGTGTTCAATATTTGTTAAGCTCAAATTAAAAGCTCTTATTGTATGATAACAATACAAAAATTCTTATTCAACAGGATTAAAATATTAATATAATATCGAAAAGTAAACACTAATTCGACCTTTGCATTATATTTCTTAATCAAAATTATATTAAACGCAGAGAAAGTTATAATCCAAATGCGTATTTGATTATGCATTAGTATACATCGTTTTTATACGTTTTTAAGAAACACAAGATTGTTAGGCAAAGGCACAAAAATTATTTTTTAAATACGAGAAAAGTATGTATATCGGGGTGGTCCACACACATTGTTGCTTTGACACATTTCCTCTTTTCTTTTGACACATTCTTACAAAGGCTTTTTACAATTATGTTAAGTCATTATTGTTAAACAGAACACATTGAGGACTAATACACACTACTAAGTAAACTCAAAACACAAATAACAAGGTTATATTTCGATTAACAATCAATGCCTTTATTGTAATTATATACTAAAAAAATATATATTTTTAAATATAGTAATACTATAAATCACCGTTTCTTAACTAGAGAAGAATTTCCCCTGGTGGGAATTTTCGGAATGTCAGAGAGAAAATTTGTCTTGATATCAAAAACAATAATTATGCTGTTTGCTTTCCCTAATCCAGCTGTGCATTGTGACATTTGTTAGGGAAAAGTGCAGAAATCCTATTAAAATTTAATTACTTTTTATGACTATGATTTGATTTACATTTTACAATATTGCCTGTTTGCAATACAAGGCGTTTAAATATATACTACCTAGACTAGACACGCGCCGAAATATCTGTAACTTCGGTTTCGAATCGATTTTTTGTTTGGTAGGCAAAATAAATAAATTTACAATCTTTCATAGTATAAACGGTCGATTTACCAACGAGAAAATGTACCTGATATAAAATACTGATATGAAAAGTAAAATTATAGACATGTGCGTCAGAATGTCAGCTAT
>JAYRBW010016085.1:0-12980 GCA_036023295.1 Invenusta paracnida | reverse complement strand
ATATATATTTGTTCTTAAAATTAATTTAATCAAAATATTTAATACTACTTTTTACCTTCTCATTTACATAAAATTTAATAAAATAAAACGATTTTTTATATACGACGATTTACAGCGCGATTTATATGAAATCGATAAGAGTGAACACTCTTTGTATACTCATTACTGTATGATTAAGAGTTTCTTACACTAAACTTGATATTACCGTTGCTAGGCAACGGTTAAGCTTTTTAAATACAGTGTTTACAAATATTGGCCGGAAGTAGGTTTCCATATCAACTGATCTAATCAATTTTACAAATGACTAAATGTTTAATTTATAGCAGTAGATCTAAAGAGAAGATTTCATCTTTTTTATATAAGAGTTATACTTATAGGTGGGTGACATTTTTGCGCAATAGCATAATTATATATACTCGTCCATGTATATACGTCTGTCCGAGTTGTATTGGTATCAAACAACGTTAATGAAATTAATGCATTATATAAGTTATTTGACTTTTTTTATTTAATCAGCAATTATATATTAAATATTATAATAAATTGAATTAAACGTATCCGTATACTTTTTATAGAAAGTTTATAACACATTAATGTATTACATATGTAAATATAGGTATATTCGTATAATTTATTAACTTTTAATATTACAAATTTCAAAGATATGTATGATATCTAAAAAAGCTTGAATAACAGATTTAATATATAGGTACTAAGAATGAATATTTGTTTTTAAAGTGGAAGGTTTTATCATATTGATTTATACACTAATTATAGAATAAGTTTACTTTAACCTTATCTATATATACTTTCTCACTCTCTAATTTTTATTTCAGGTTTCTTTATAAACTCGACATTACTTTCATTTTTCGAAGCCAACAGCTCCTGTTCCAATACTGGAGGAGCACTTGCCTATGTATATAATGATGTGGAGTCTACAAACCTCCTGGACTATGTCTTTGACGAGTTGTCAACGTGGCCAAAGTTTGAGTAAGGAATATTTACTTAAACCGATAATAAAATAAAACTAGTTAAACACACACGTGGTGAAAGCTGTACAAGTACCAACATGCGCAGATTCTAAACATGAATCGAGTTCTAATAGGAAGCTTCAAATAACATGAATTCCGAATACTTCAAAAATTAGTCTTAAATCATGAACTAGAATTACCAGGTTTTTACATACAGTTACCTTGTGCCATCCAGCTTGTGTATGTATGACTGCCGTTGAATTATGTATGTTTGATGCGACGGTGATGTAATAATATTTCTGAATTATGCATAATATTGTGTTTATTTGTGAAGAAGTTTTCAATTTGAATGAAACATGAAAATGGGTTGCTAGAGATTTTATGCAGAAATTTAACAATAAGAAGAAGGAAAATTAATCTCCGAGAATGATGATGTACTATTTTTGATTATTAAAGTGTTCGTATTGATGGGAATCAGAGGGTTATGAATGATTATTTTGTCCGGTAAGCTGGAACAATGGGCTAGTAAAATTTTACTTAAAAAAGTGCAGGACATGAAATAATGATAGAGTTAATGAATTATTGTAATTTAATTTAACCCCAGGTACCGCGGGGGGGGGGGCTGATATGACCCCCCTATTGAAATCTACCTTAGGAGTGTACTATTGTGATGAAAATTGGCACCCAATTAAATCAAAATAATGTACAGATGACTTTGCATATAAAAATTTTATTTTAAAATAATTAAAAAGTTATAGCTAATTTAATTTTTAAAGTAAACCAAAAAAAGTAATTTTATTTTTTCGATTTCTTAATTTTAATTGAAATAATTAACTATATAATAAAGTACTGAGTATCTGAATATTATAGTGCGTGTTGGTGGCTCATTGTGTATTATCAATGAAATATATTTCACTAATATCCACCCCGATTTTGTACATTTTGTTGTATTCACTTATAATTAGATGAACTAAAATGTATGAGGGTCACCTACTTTAGAGGCCTATAGCAGACCCTCTGTGGGGGTAACAATGATGAAAATATTATTAAAAGTGTTAAACATAACGTTAGGAAAAATCATGAAAGCTGGAGATCACTTGATTTTTCAAATAACAATGCCACATAATTTAAACAGGGGGGCCGATTCAGCCCCCTCCCCTCGGTATGCAGAGGTTAACTTTTACATTTGTATCACTGCTGTAAACTTTTGTAATAATAATATATACATAATTATAATTAAATGTTAATTCTTATTACAGCATCTATAAAATGAATATTTCAAAACATGATGCAAATAATGTACCTATCATACATTTTATAACATTTTATGAAAATAATTCCATTCAAAAAGAAAGATAAGCAATAAACTGTTAATATATATATTTAATCAAGTTTTATTTTTAGAAATGTGTATCAAATGAAAAATTGTTATTCAGTTTAATTATATAAACAATTATTATTGATAGAAGAATTTCTTGACACTATTTTAAGATTGAGCTGCTTAACTGAAAAATGTTTGAAACAGGATGTTAACTGAAAAGTATATCTTATTGACTCTACATACATAATATGTGTTACTAATTTGTTTTGAATTCTAACGAGGATTTTTTGTGTCCGTCATTTTCTGACATTTCATTTCTTTCGCGTCACGAGGGTTGCGAATTTGAAATGAGAAAAAATGGAACGCTTCTGCACATTTACCGGGCCCCATCATAGACTGCGCAAGGGAGCAACCGAGTTCCATTAATTGTGGGTATAGAGTAACTGACATTTCTTAATGTATTATATGTACATATATATACATATCGTTCATAAGACGTATGCATTTCTGGTCCTGTTTATCTCATATTATTCAACAACATTTTACCGCAAATTATCTTTCTATTGAACAAGCGCGAAGGATTCCTTGCCGTGACTATATTGACGTTCTTTGAGAAGTAGTGGAAATGAACTATTTCCTCCTGTATTTTATATTAGAGTCGCGTTTCCACAATCTTGTCCTCATAATTTAGTTCCGAACTTCAACAACACAGACACACATACACACAGAGAATTTGTTGGCGGTATAATGTGTACATATAGGGAACTGATCTCTTAGCTTTTTTTGCTACCGCATATACCCACTGTGTTTCTATTATTTACTGAGAAAACAAAGTGTGAGTTATATTTGCCAGCTCTACAAGCCCTACTGACAAGCGATGTGGTTGCGTCCAGTCTTCTAATTCCAGTTGAAGTCTGCACCACTCTAATGATTCCATTCTCCCCTTCTTTCAAAGGCTGTATTGTGAAATGTTGTCTCTTTTCTTGCTGTTCGGCTCTCGCTGCATTACATTTGAAACTCTATCCTTTGGTGAATACATATAATACACATATTGAACATACATAATATAGTGTTTGGTGACTGAAAATGATATCCCAAAAAAGTCCTAGTTTTATTCCCATATATTGTTTTTGGTCTTTTTTGGCTGTAATTAGTTCTTCAGTTCAGAAGGATTGGAAAACCTGAATAGTACTAAAAAACAAAACAATATATTTTAGTACGTTACGGACATTATTTCAAAGACAAATAAATAATGCACATATCATAATGGCTAGATGCAGTGTATTTTAGTTTTCTGTCTGTAACCTCCAGAGAGAAGACAAAAGAAAATGACTTGCAAATAGTATTAACTTACCAATTATCGAATGCGAATGATTTCTTTAATGTGTGTAGATCAAAGGACACCTTTGTGCTCATTTAGAAATAGCTATTCGGAAAAAAGTAAGACATGATATCTTCATGCATTTTGCAAAAATAATGCATTTAGTCCTTCGGACTGTTATTAAACATTGAAATTATATATCCTAATGAGTCTATTTCACAAATAATTTGTTGCATATAGTTGCGGTAGAGAAAAAGATTGAAATAAAAAAATAAAAAAAATAGCGGGAGAATCCTTTTTATCAGCTTTAAGGTTGAAAAATATTTCTCTATCAAATGTAAAACTCTAAAATCTCTAAAACCTTGTGTGGTATTCAAATGTACGTGTCAAGTTGACCCTGATCAGTCTTGCATTGGTAAGATCACATGCCATCTAGATAAAAGAATGAAGGAGCATTAAATTAAGAGTGCCTTTGGTGGCCACCTTTTTCACTGTAACTCCTGTTCTAATTCTTATAATTGTAACAGTTTCAAAATTTTAGCCAGATATTTCTCTGATTTGAATCTTTGTGTTTTAAAAGCTCTCCATATTATATATTAATCTGTAATATTTACCGTGTTGTATGCATTTTAAAATTCCCTGATGAATAATATTGTATATTTGAAAACGTTTAAACTTTTATAATAAATGATCCTACAACTAACTCTTTTTTTCTTCTTTTTTTTCTTTAAATTTGTTTATCATATATGAATAAAGGACATTTATTATCGGCTGCATCTTTGCGCTAATTGAATAAAACAAGTTGCCTAATAACTCGAGATAAATTATTTTGTTAGCTAGGTCACTCAAATTATTTGTTTTGCTATATACAAATACTCAATTTCTGAATTATTTACTGTTTATGAAAATTATTTTGAATTAATATTCAAGGGCCAAGAAATGTCACCCCCATGCAGATCAGATCTTAGTACAATTTGGAATAGTAAGAGAGGGAGGAGGGTTAAGTGTTTCTAAATGAACAAACAGAGCAAGATAAGCCTTTTATCAACGTTTACAGCTTTAAGCCCTGTATTAAATAGTCTAAGCTTAATATAGGACAGTCATGTGACCACGGAATAAAATACATTTTCCCATAAAAAAATGAAATAAAAATGTTCATTTTTTAAATAGATTAAATTCTAATTGCGAGGTTCTGATCAATATTTTACAATAAATCATAATTTACAACAAAAAAGGTTTTATTAAAGAAAGGATTACAAAATAAGCAATCTATATTAATATATGCTATATATGCTGAGATAACATTAATTTAAATTGAGATTGACAAAATGGCCAATCATTGTTAGAATTCGTATGTCCTTTCATAATATCCTTTTTGCAAAAAATTAAAAAATTAAAATTCTTGAGATTTTTATTGACTAATGCAAGCCAAAACTTTCACATTTGATATTTTAATGTATACATATATATTCAGTAATGTTTCATAAATCTTATTTTTATGGAACACAGATGAATTTAATCAATGCTATATTTAAGCGCTGCATCGAGAAATTGTTTCAAGTCGGTTGACATTTCAATAATATGATTTCTTAAATAGAACAGGTCCGATGACAATATAAATGTATGTGTCCTTAAATTAATCCCTCAAGTGTAATAACATTTCAATTGTGTAACTCTAAAGGATATGCTTGTAGTCGACTATACACCCGAATATACTTCTAAAAATATAAGTTGCATAACTTTAAATCTTGCTTGCACAAGAATATTACCTACTCAGAATAAATATGGAAGAACTTTCACGTTTGTCAATTAGTATGTGGTTAGGTGTACATAGTTATTTTCTCTCTATAAATATATAGGTTCTCTGTTTTTTTTGGTAAGTTTACGTACATAAGAGGTAATAGTTTAACGTGGACTCTCCGGCCTTATGAAGACATGCATCATAAGAAATCATGCACACCTCCTACTTCATCAAGTTTCAGGTGCAACAGGGACAAAGCAAGATGTTAAAAGTGAATATTTTTATAAGAATAAGAGTTTTCTACTTTTACAGTTAATTCTTGCCAAATTATATGTATATTGATAGTTGTAGGAAATAATTTAATTGTTGTTCTCTCTTTATGCACAATTTATTTTCAAGACACGGATATATTGTTTGCCAAAACCAATAGTTATTGCAACAAAAGTTAACTAGCATACTTATATAACTATGTTGTAATCATATTTTAATTTCAATATTGTTCAGATATATATACAATAATATATTTTGGAAATTTTTATGTGATTTACGGACAAAAACTAATTATATTACTATCTTAGTCCTAATGCATGGGCATGACTTATAACTGTATCGTTAGCATAATTCTTAATTAATATATTTGTATTAATTTAGTTTTTATTGCGCTAGCTAGTTTTATCAATAATTAAATATAATTATATTACAATACAAATAATTCACGAGATGTGACGCAACAATTTTTTTAAAACAGGAGTACTTGAGTTAAAAAAGATCACATTGAACATATTAAAATGATTATTAAACATATTAATTTGTTACAAAATTCCGTGAGATGCATTATTTACAATATTATATATGTAAACCAAATTAATATTTATGTCTATAAGCGACAAAGGAAATAAAATAAAATGTTATATATGTTAGTCGAAACGCTACTGCACATATAAATATCTTTAAATTTTGCTTTTTCAAATATTTTGAATATATACATATATTATACGAACAACATTCGTGGTATTTCACATTTGACAATAATGTTATTTCATTTACAGAAATATATATTTTTTGTATTTTCAACTTATAGATGCAATATCAATTTATTAAATAATGACACTCATAGAAATAATATTTTTTCGTTTTTTCAAAAAAATAATAATATAGCTAGAATTATTTTTTAACTTAAATTTTAAAACAGTGTATCTGCAATTTATAAAAGGTGTAATTACGTTTCGAATTTGAACTTTTTATTCTAAAGTTTTGATGTCGAAAGATATTTATAATAATTGCTTCTATTTTGTTATACTTTATCTCTATAAAAGTAAAGTAAAGGAAATGAGAAATGCATTTTAATATACTTTTATATGTAGAGTGTAGAGATAAAAACAATAACGATGTTTTTTGATTCCATGTTTCGTTTCCTCTGAATGTATAGTTCAAAACTTTGAATAACATATTTTTCTAATAAATGTATTTATAATGATGTGTATCAAAATAATAAATTATCTCCTCTATATCTTTAAATAATTGATAAGTATAGCTTAGTGAAACGTAAAAAATTCTTTTGAAATGGGAAACATTACATCGTACAAAATTATTATTAAAGTTTTAAAAATTATTTATTGATAAATAATTGCTTTTTTGATCAACTTTTTATAAAAAAAAATAATAATGATATCTCAAAGAAAGCTAAACATTTTTCTGTCATTTTTAGTATTAACTAAACACAAATTTTATGTATTCTCATACTTTTAAAATTTATATATATTTTTGCTTTATACTATATTTTTTAACAAAAAAACACAGCTCATATAATGTAAACGTTATTTATTGACATTTATAACAATTATTGTAGCGTCATTGATCTGTTTTTTATTTAATCCAAATATTATTTATAGGCGGGCAAGTGGTAACTTTAATATTAGTTTGAAGATGTTACTTTTTGTTTTTTGTTTTTAATTTATAATCAAATCGATAATTTTTGTATATATAAAACATGGCCGGTATAAGTAAACGACAACGTAATGTTTGTAATATTCTTAAATATGTTACATTTTATTAAGTGGACGTACAGGGAGACAATCTCGATTTAAATTATAATTTTATTATGATATTCAGAAAATGTTTTCGGAAACACATTTATTACTCTCTAATCATGATTAATGGTTTCTTTGTAGTTAGAACATGTCAATAATAACATGAATAATTGATTTATTCTAAGAATTGATTACATATGTCATTTTCTGTTTCCAGCGGCACACGACCTACTGACTGTGTTTCACCTAAGTAATATATGCATATCCACTGAGTAATGATAATTAATTACACTATACTATAGTGTAATTAATAATTATCTGTAGAATGGGGGGGGATTCAAATTTGGTATTATCTATACACAATTAAGATCAGTGAAATTAGTTTGCCCTCCTGCATATATTTATTACTACTCTTTTTATGACAGAAAAGAATCATCAACGATTTGGCAAGACATCTATTGTATACTCATAGAATACATTCAGTATGAATATATTCCTTAAAAAGTCTTGCCGTCGTTAAATACACTTTTCTCGATAATGTTAATGAATTTCCAAAGTGCATTATTTACCTAAGTACAATCTTTTGATATAGACTCTATGATTTTATTCTATTTAAGAGGTATTGTTAGCTGACAGTCACATTATTCTCTGATTCCGCGCAAAGGGAAGAGGTAGGTATAATTCTTCAAAGAGTTCCAGTTTCTTGATGGCTTCTTGACTTTAATTCTGATGAACCAGTTTTAGTAGAATATGATGCTTCTGGGTTTTGAAGTTCAGTCAGGGAATGCTTCTATGTTTGGACACTTGGATAACGTCATACATATCAAATTTGTAACTAGCAAACAAATATTGCAAAATTTAGAGTATATTACACGTCGACTTTTATAAGCTTCTGAAAACTGCCTTACTTTAAGCCATGATTAAATATTAAGCCAATCATATCTAAAGCTAAAGCAATAGCGATAATATATACATGTACATTGAAACTTTATAGGGAGGAGGTTAAAAGATGATATATACAATGAAATAATCATCTCGATACTAGCATAATGAATCAAGACATTATCAATATTGTTGCAGCATTTTTTTGCTAGAATTCTGTGGAAATAGCCGTTTGAAAGATATCCAGGCTTGATAACATAGAATGGATGAGTTTTAGGTTATGGGGGCCGAGAGGTGTCGAAATATAACAACGTGTTTTTATCTCCAATTTATCGTAATTACTAAGCTGCTTATTTACACAATAAGTTGCTTCTTTACTAAAGAAATAACTTTTTTCGACAAAAATCTGCTTCTTTATTAAAGAAGTTTCTTCTTTCGCCAAAAAATCTACTTCTTTACTATATAAGTTACTTGTTTCGCCAAAAATCTGCTTCTTTACATTGCAAGTTACTTCTTTCCTTATTGACCTTAACATTTTTTATAGCAACGGCATGAAGTTATTGAAAACATAAGAACCGGTTGGTATAGAAGTCACTTGCAATGTTCAATTTACAAATCCTGCTCAGCGTGTTTTGATGAACTAGTCGAGACAGATTCACTTTTGGTGATCATCTTAAAGAGTCATCTTAAAGAATATATAATTATTCAAATTAATGGATACTAATATCTAATGTATAGATTTGTTTAGATTGATGCATCGTCGAATTTGCTACAATACAAGCGTTACTATGTTGTAAACAACATTATAGATATTATTATAAAGCGGATGCACTTATATACTCTATCATCTTATCTAATTTATTTAAATATATTAAGAAGATACTGCTACAACATTCTATAAACAAACGATACACAATTTTGATATACCTAGCTGTGTATAACTGTTTGTGACATATTAAAGTATAGACATATATTATGTAACAAAATCCCGTAAATAATATAATTTACACTACTACAATTTACTACAACACACTTAGACATACCTACTTTAAAGTTTATTATAGACGCCATTAGTCCGTGTAAATATATAATATATTCTGCTAAATTGATATAATTGCCCCTGCCCAACTATGCAATTTAATTGGATAACATACTTTAAAGTTTATTATAGACGCCATCACTCGGTGTATATATATAGTATATTCTTCTAAATTCTTATAATTGCCCCTGCCCAACTATGCAACTTTAATGTGTATTCAGAGAGTGCAAATAATATGCGTTCAATATTTAATTAGATCTGGTATGATATGTGCGCATTTGTGAAAGAAAAAGTGGAATAGTTAGGACCGAAAAGTGGATCAGGATGCTTCAAAGGAAGTGATATTATAAGATAGTAGGACATTATGAATACTAAACACGGAAATGCTTGCTTATATGGAACAAAGGATGCATAAACTAATCCTTAAAAGATAAAGTAGAACCTTACTACGTTTTTAAGATCCTCTGAAGGCTGAGAACAATCGATGGTTCCATTTGAAGTACCACATATCATTAAATAAGTTTTTGGGATAGTTATGCTGGTTTGCATTCACTTAAAGTTTACGTGTACGGCAAATAATACAGTACATTATCACTACGATTGCCTATATACAGTATTCTTTATTGTTTAACACTGTGCCTCTACTGCGTAATATATAAAATTATTATCATAAAAAGAGACTGAATTATTCATTTATTAAAGAGATCTATCTTTATAAATGTTCTAAAATGTACGCAGTTAAATAGATAGAGTTATTGGACACTAATTTTATATTAAATACAATTAACTTTCTCAACATTTATTTATCGAAATATCATCTATGTTAGCTATATTAGATGCATAGTTCTTATTTTATAGTCAAACATTTTTACACGTATTTCAAAAATATTTTAATGAAAAAAATGAAGCACACAATTTACATATATAAACCACGAGACAAACTTATCTTTATAAAAAGATATTTCCCTTTTGTTTTCTTTATAATATGTATCTTCAACATGAAAACAAACTTATTTATTCGAATCATTTACTTTTTTAACATTGACAAAATGAAAACTTCTACATAATGCTTCATATATTATTATACTTCCGTGCCTTAATGATAGAGGAATACATCAAGCTATGTTTGAGGAGAGCTAAAGATGAAAAATGTGTTTGTGTTCACGAGGCAGAAAATCATATTGCACACAGACTTAAAAACTATTTTCGGTAGTTGACTACACTGCAACACTAGAATGATTCCATGCATGCAATTTACAATACAATGCTGTTTTCAATACTTTTTATACCGTGCTACAATACTTCCATTTTACCTTGGGGCACCTGTCCTTCGACTCAATCGCAATCGATAATATTCGAATTGGATTCATCCCCCTTTTTGTTACATTAAAGAAGTCGCTTGGAGGATATACTCTGAAAAAAATATCCCATCTTTATATTTAGTCTGTGCTTTCGCTGGCGTCTTTTCAGTCTTGATATTTTATTTTGTAAAATTTCTCTGTTTTCGCTCCTCCTTAGAATTCTCGCCATAATCATCACCTTGCTACATTATATTTGAGTTTGAGAATAATCAATAATTGGTGTAAATATCCAATTTATTTTCTTTAACATGCGAATATGAGAGAAAACTCGTTTTCCTCTTCTACTGTTTTTTATCTATAGTGTCAGAAGTGACGAATACATTTTTTTAAATTTGGGGAAAACTGAATTAAGCACACATTTTTCTTTGAAATCAGTTTAATGGAATGTTTATAAATATTTCATCCTAAACATCGAAATGGATTGTTTAAATTTTAAATATAATTTTGTGGTACTAAATGCGTGAAAATATTATTAATAATGCTATGCGAATCATGAATAACAAGATCAAATTGTAAACCGCGTGAGTCAGTTAAGGGACGCTGGTCTAAAGAGAGTTTGAAGAAAGCAAAATATGAAAATAATTGTAGATAAAAAAATAACATATTATAATGTGACAGTTACAAATAGTTGGAAGTAGCGGAAGTAAGTAAATAGAAGAAGTGCATTTTGGATGAACCAACAGAACAGCTTATAGGACTTAGGTTTAGTCAATAAGGATTGTTACAAGTTGGGGGAAGATTTTTCGACAGCTTAGCTGAAGATCTCCTCGTCCGGCCAAGGAAGACGGTGAAAGATTGAGCTATGAAAAGGCAGCCAGCGTCCTCAAGATAATAATTATGTAAAACTAAGAATACATATTTAAAATTTCAAAACCTATGTTTGGTTATGAGAAGATTTTGACAGATTTCACAATTATTTTGGAAATATTTAAAAGCATAAAAAACAACATTTTTGGTAATTATAAGGAAGATATGAATAAAAATCTACGAAATTTCGAATACATTGAATGAACGCATGCATATAATTTTCGAAACAAGAATTCCGTTTACTGCTGGGAACAAATTGAAATGCTAAAAAAGCTAAATTTTCGGATTATATTTTTAAGTGTATTGAGTGCTTATTTCAATATATCGGTAGACTATATTGGATTGTTGGAAATCTTAAGGTGAACCTCAGGTTCCATTACAATATACATATTATATATTTCCGGTATTGACCTTAATTATTGACTTATTGATTAAATTGAAAAAATCATAGTTTTATCACTCTTTTAATTTAGGGACAACAAAGATTTTTTCAAAAGATTTTTCATAGTAAGTTTCTTCCAACATTCTTTTTGCTACAATTTTTGTCATTTATTGATCAAATGCTATTATATATATATATGTATGTAGTAATATTTTTTATATGAGTTTAAAATAAACTTTAAGCCAAGTTTAAAGTAACAGTATATCTATATAGCTATGTAAACGTTGTCTAATTTCTTGCAACTATTATACTTATATCAATAATTTATGTGCAAATCTTTGAAATTAAGTGAAATCTATAATCTTTTTTTGCGTAATTATTATCACAGGGACTAAATCGCCAGTCCAATAGTCTTATATAAGATTAGCTTTGTCATTTTTAGAAATTTCATAAATTTCCGGAATTCTTCCACCTTCAACATACTCACAACTTTCACAATCTTTCTTATATACTGACTTTTCTATTGTGTCCAAAAAATAATAATTTTCAATTGACACTTCAAATTTTCACGTATTTTTTGTTTTCTTTACTTAAATAACTCTTGAAATAATTCTTTGGGAGAGTTGACAGTAAATATTTAAAATTGATGAATTTAGAAGCTTGTAGCATATAGTTCAATTAATTGCCTATTATAGCTATTAGATTAGTCATATATATATATATTATCATATTATTGTTAATTAAATTATTAGTTATAATTATATAGAATATAACACTGTAACACGTAGTTTTATATGATTAGCGAGTGTTATAAATTTATTACCTTATCGATTTTTAAATGACATAAAAAATACATAGTCGAGATTTGTTTTCACCCAAAAGTAAGTAAAATAGCAATCAATTCAATCTTTTCGATTTGTCGAATATCAGTTATTAAGGAAATCGATATAAAAGGGCGCCAAGATCTAATTGTTACAATGCTTACTATTAGAAATATATCTACATACATATGAATAAGTAGCACGTACCTATTTTTAAACTGGATAATTCCTAAAACTAAGAAAACAAAAAATTAAGAAAAATTCATGACAATGGTATAAATTATATATATATATATATATATTT
>JAYRBW010016074.1:0-12982 GCA_036023295.1 Invenusta paracnida | reverse complement strand
AACACCCCCACCCAAAACCCTCCTCTCTACTCCCCCCCCACCTTCCACCAGCATTTTTGCTCTGAATTTTCAATGAACAGATGGAATAATATAATTTTCGTGGTTTATCTTAAAATATAGTTTTCTAACTTTTATTACTATATTCCCTACTGTACACCCTATGGGTGGTAGCGTAATCTTTCTAAAAATACCGTTTATATAAAAAAAATTGTTCAAAATTTTCAATAAAATTATTTTATTTTTTGTATACGTCTCAAAAATAAATTATAATAGATAATATACTAAATATTTGGGATATACATATTTGTTATTTTTTTCAGTAATACAAGCTTTGTCCATTTTTCAGATTTTTTAATAACATTAGTTATTTAATTTGTTTGCTATAAATATATTTGTTTATATTTATGTCAATGAAACGTGTTAATAAACATCCTCGTTTACCTACTTGCCAAGTTTTAAAACTCCATTCCACCAGAACGTTTGAATATTATAGAGGGCCACATTGTACCCCTCCCCCCCCCCCCCAACATTTGGATGCGTAAAATACCTCAGTATTGATAGGGTTAGTAGTGTTGTATTTTATTGTCTCAGGTAAGTTGATATCTTCGTAATGTTTTACATATAACCCTTTTTCTTGCGCAATCCTCTTCCTTTATAATTCTATTCGTTTTACATTTCATCTGATTTTTCAAAAGCAATCGGGTGATATGTGGCAATTTATTGCAACTATTTATTTTGAAAACAATATAAGTACATTGAGCTTCCCTTTTTATATTAATGAGAACTAAACTTGTAGGTACAAAATTGTGATTTATTCTAACTTTAATAGATAGTCCTGGAGAAATAACTCTCATGTCTATATGCATACACTTAAGCGATAAGCTTCCCCATTATTAAAGCGGAAAATACCTATTTATGTAGGAAAAACTCATTTTCATCGGCTTCATGTCCTCCACGGTCAACATTTCAGTAGGTGGTCTACCTTCCCAGGAAGAGCTTTATTCCCACATGTCCATGGACGGCATCAACATTCTAGCACAACCAGATCCACTACCACCACATCGCACTAGGGCACATAAGGCATTCGTCTTCCCGTCCAGTGTCGGCCTTACCTTGGATATTCCTTTCAGTCCATCACAAAAAATATCCTGGTCCAAGAATTCTGAGGTGTCTCACGTCTCCACTGAAGCATCCACAACTGCCACGTCTGGAGCGAGTACTTCGGAATCAAACGCTAGACTAAATATAAAATATATCCACTCATTACATTGATATGTATAATCAAATTGGA
This sequence comes from Invenusta paracnida, assembly GCA_036023295.1. Classification (NCBI taxonomy): domain Eukaryota; kingdom Metazoa; phylum Platyhelminthes; order Proseriata; family Coelogynoporidae; genus Invenusta; species Invenusta paracnida. The sequence goes on along the minus strand of JAYRBW010016074.1, from coordinate 11,691 downwards.
TAGCATTTTCAAATATCCGTTTGAATTTAGTGCAGTCAGGCTTTGGAAATGCATGGATTGCCAGTAACATTCATGAATCTGTCTGCGCTTTCTGGATATTGATTCTGATGTTGAATTGGTTAATAATTGAGGTTACTTAAATGCTTTTTACTTCTTCCTTTGCAGTATATGCACTTTGTCATCAATAATTGTTTACCAACATAACATATATAAATACTATTTACTAGAAATATTATCAATGTAAATAATGAGATACTGAGATAATATGCTTGCATAGACTCTTTCTGCTTCACTTAGGATTCTGGAGAATTATATGGTGCAAAATATCTCTTATCAGAATATGTTTCACTTACAAAATAAATTTAAATGCTTATTTAACTAATGCTTTCTAAAAACACGTTCTTTACTTCTAGCGATAGAATGTCATATGTTAAAGTGTAAAATTTATGTGACTGTATACACTGTAAATCTTTTAATGATTATTACACAATTATGTACTAAATTTAGTCCTGCAATAATTTGGAAATAAAATAAATACTACATTATTTAATTTCATAATATAAAAACATAAATTACAGGTATCATGTATCATGTATGTACATTTTGTTAAACAATAACTTAATGACACCTTAGCAATATTAAAAAAAGACAATCAAACCATTAAATTCAAATTTCACTTCATTTAAAATCGTAATGTATTGATAAATCTAGCTAATATCTGACCTATTCTGACTCGCTAAAACGATTAACAGAAAACACAAGCACAGACGCTGGTGCATCTGAAGAGCTCTACACATTGCAATCGATAGGCGAAAGAAACTCTCATGTAGAAGTGATTGCTTCGGCCACCAATACTGATCTTAGAACCATTCCGTCGTCCAATAAGATGTCATGGTCTAATATTCCCGAGCTGCCAAGCTCAGAAGACATTCTACTGCCAGCGGACAGTCGACCGTCAATTCCGAGCAAAAAGTCAATAATCGATAACCGTCGATTATCATCAAGGCGTGCTTTCGATAGCTGAACATCTAAGTAGTAAAGTCGTTACGTATCACTGGATTTCAATATCAAATATCATCGAAAGTAGAGTAAATGAGAAGCATTCCATGTTACAAAATCATTAACTAATATTTATTGTGAAGTGTAAACTATTTCTATGTATTTATACTAGTTTGACAAAAAAATGTTATTTACGATTTGCTAATGAGAATTTTCGAATATTATAGTAGTACATTATATATCTCAAGTAAGGTGCAGTCTCACTAAACTTAAAATACAAATTTATTAAACGAATACTAAATTTGCAAACAATTTTAAACATTTATGTTTAGTAATTTAAAAGTATAAACAAACAACCTCTGTTATCATATTGTGTTATACATTGTTTTCATTTTATTTATTATTGAGCAGCAATAACCAGAATGCTGTTAAAAAAATAATTGAGTACATTGAAATATTTCATACTTCAGAATAATGAAATTTAATTATTTCATGTTATCCTAAAATGACAAATTTTGATTGTAATCAAGGTTCAATATGTAGAGAAATAATAGATATCATTGTTTAAATACCACTTATCAATATTTATATTTATGATTCCAAACTACACTTTATCCATATTTCAATGTTACAAATTTAATACACTGTAAATCTTTTAAGCCTCATATAAATAAACGTGCTTTGATGATATTAGACAAAATAAGATTGCAGATCTAACGACACAGGCAAATGTAATGTTCAGTTTCTTTCGCTTCAGAAATCATAAAAGATTTATACGAGTATACAAATATGCAAGTAGATATACTAATTTTTAGAATATAAAAGGCAAGTAACTCGTAAAAGGATTGGATCCATGGAGAAGAAAGAGTTACATCAAACTTTCCCACCATAATCTGTATTTCAGAAACCCTTGAGCGGACTATTTCGGTGTTCTGTGAATCAATGAGTACTGAACAGAAATCAACTGCTTCAATTTCATTAGTGAGGCCTCTTCCTCCATATATTCCACAAATCTGTTGTACATCCAGTTATATACATTTATCTAGTAATGTCCTTGTCATCAAGCAGATAAATTGCATTTTAAAGTGACAAAATATACCGATTATGTATACTATATACTATATGTATTTATGTGGGGTTCATGTTTACATATTAAGTATTTAAAGTAGCTAATTTTGAACAAGGAGAGAATTTAAATGTGTCAATATCAAATTTAGTCGGAATTTTTAGGCTTATGCACAATATAAATTAATCTTTTCCTATAAAACAAGAAAATACTATTAAACTAACAACTTACGTTTAGAACATCAAGCAGTGTGTAAGGCGTTAAAAGATTTACAGTGAATCAACATTATATTTGTAAACCGAAAATTGCTGCAATCAACATGATATACACATAATATGTATATTTACTTTTACTACGTGTACTATATTGCAATACATTATACTATCTATCTATCTATTGATATATATATATATATATATATATATATATATACGTATACATATATTAATGTATATATGTATAGTTCAAATATCATTTGTATTCATGTAAAACCACATACGGAAATATTTAAATGTATGTACTAGATTTGTATAATCTGTGTATTATATATATACATACATATATGTATTATGTTCATATATATTGCACTTATGTACGGTTATAGTGCATAATATAATAATATTTATGCGTCATTACATTGTTTGTATTTTGATATGTTTAATGTATACAAATGGAATAGTTAACGCTTTAAAGGGTATGTCTAACATTATTCTCAACATTACACCCCAATTATTTGAACACATTGTTTAGCAGTCCATTTAAAAGCCTAAGTATTAATAAAAAAACGTAATTCACATTTACCATGCTTTATTCAACTATACGGTTGAGTCTTAAATTGCAAACTCAACGATTATGAATATCGTGAACGAAAATGATATATATAAACAAGATTTATGGTTGGTAAATTATTTCACACATATGTGCGTTATATCCCGCTTTTCATGCAGACTTAACACGTTTTGCACATAAACGTGTGTTTATTTATATATCATTCAAAACTTATGAAGACAATATTTAAAATCATGTTAAAAAAAGATTTAGTTTGATAAACTGTCATTAAAACATTATGTTTATCATAGTTATGATTCTGAAATTTTATGGAATATAACAGCTTTATATAACAGTTTGTCTAAATATAATCCTGATTTTTAATTTAAAATGTGTATATAATATTTGTAATCAGACCAATGAGATTAAGTTACAATATTTGGTATAAATATTATTGTAGTTAAAAATAAAATATCGCTTGACATAATTACATCAGCGTTTTTCTAATATATATATTGCTTATTTCAAATTAAAAGTAAATGTTGAATACCATGAGGATATCATTTTATTTCAAATAAAATAGAGACATATAATATATCTATGCAATTGCAATAATACGTTGATAATGTTGTACATACAGCATAAACAAACACATTTGCAATTAAAAGCATTTAAGTAAAATATAATGTAACCCATTCTAATGCAACACATTTATTGTGAACAAATATTTAACATTTATTGATTTAAGACAACACATGTTTTCAAATTCGTTTTAGTGACATACCTTCTGAGTTATACACAGAAATAAACACCTTAGGCACATACATTCCATACTATTGAGTTATGGCTAGTACAATTTTACAAATTTTCATGTTAAGAAATACCATGTAGAATTTAATATGTATAATAGAATAGTTTTGTACTATATTATATATGATCCAATATAAAGGGAATGACATAATCAATTAAAAAAGCAACTTTATTACTGGGATAGTATGTTGATTAATGCATTTACATATGGATGCTCGTGAGGTATAATAGATAGTCGAAGTTTTTCTTATTAATCTCATTGCAAATACTGTATCCATTGCTCACCATTGGGTAGAGGCATTACCTTGGGGATGCCTTCCCCATGTATGTGGTGCCTTCCCAGTCCTTGAAGGGGAAGAACTGGATGCAACGCGTCTGGAATTTCACTCGAAGACAGCGTCTTGTTTTCCACCTTAATGACTGGAAGATGCTGCGTTAGCACTTATGTGGGAATATGAAAAGTACCAAATGACAGATTAAGGAGTACACTATTTTTTTACTATGATTATTATTACGAATAGCTTAGGATAACATTGACTTTATAATTAATACCTAATAGCATTTCCGTGGTCTTTGAATATCTCACTAAATATATGTAAGTATGCGTATATACAAACATATTCAAATTATACAGGCATATAATCATCATAAATATTTGTCCTGTATATTATGTATTTGTACAATAAATTTGATTTAAGTTTTTCTTGCGTATATTAAAATGACATATGTTTTTGTTTAAAATATTACTATAATCATCATAAAATAACTCTATTAATTTTACCTAATTAGAACTTAAAATAATTGTAATTTAATAAAATTGTAGTATCAAACTGTTATCAATAATCAAGAAGAGTCGCAATTCTATCTATCAAAACTTTATGATCAAACCTATGAGTGAATTGCAAAATAGTTAAATTAATTTTAAATGTGTGTCATTTTACGTTATTTCATGTTTTTAGAATACCGTATGAATCTGATTATTCCACAATTGAGCGTGCTATTTCTGTAATACAATTCCAAATCAAACTGTTTTTAAAGTACAAAAATGCATAATTATGTACATATAATAATTACTTTAATCATGTACTTAATATATTTAATACTAAAGGTATAGTATTCAATAATATCATTACTGATTCAATTTGTTTAACATATAGCAGCATTTACGCATGGGTAGTCTAGTTCATTGAAATATTATATTTTTGAAATATAAATGTATTTTATTGATAAAGCTAAATGTGTAGCAATTTAACAAAGAAGCAAACTCACATTGTTGTGTCCTTTCCATGCTGTAATAAATATACAGCATTATCTATGTATATATTACACAACACTTATTGATATAACTGATGTTTATAGTTTTCTATTTAATTAGTCATATTTGATCTATGACAATTATTGAAGTGCCCTACGTATGATGCGTACAAAGTATACAATATGATACTATACATATCATTCATCTACCTAACGCCGATAATGGCGGATCTACGAATTGCGCCCAGTCAATTGCATTGTGCTGTCGGTTTCACAAGCAATATAATCAGTTTAAACACTGAGCCAACTTTTTTACATTTTTCAAATTTAAGTATCATATTCATACTCTTGCATAATAAATGTGGTCTCGTGTCAGACATTTGAACACATACTAAAGATAGATTAAAAGTTGCATCATTTGAAAAATTCAAATCATAAAAATATCAATTAATGGTATAAGTATAAAGATATTCTAATAGATATAAATGTTAAAAGAAATGTATTACGCTTTTGATAAAAAATTCGCCGACCACACATTTATTAACAAAATCAATGTTTTAATCAAGAAATGAAATGTTGTACAATATTTTAATTTGTATTACAAATATTTCACATTTTTTCATAATAAGACCACTGTAGATATATGCGTTTATGTATATGTGTATGTGTATATTATTAAAAAATTAATTACTCAATAGTTCTCAATTTAAAAATAATGTGTATGTATTAAATGTAATATGTAATGTAATGTAATAAATGTACAAACAATAGTATAATTATTTAATATTAAAATTTACACTAACCGTTGTTCATCACGCCATCTTCTGAAAATGAAATTAATTTAACATTACATAATACATAATATTTTGCAATGCTTACATTTAATATACCTTGTAATATTTGATGTTTACGCGTATATACATTGTAATAAATTACACACAAGCATATAAACCTAAACATTCGCATATCTGAAATAAATATACTTCAGTCAAAATAAAACACCACAGTAAAATTCTAATCCATGAAAACCTCCGCACTCACAAATCACCATATGTAACAGAAGACATCAACTAACTCCTTGCAAACAAATCACTGACTTTACAAGCTTCCTTTTCTTAGTTGAACAACCAACAAGAGGGAACAATGATCTTGATCACATTTTCACTTCAGCAACTTACAGCTCAGTCAATAATAACGAAACGCGATCATATAGCAGCTTTAATTTATAATAAAATAACAATAAGCACCTACAAATGAATCTCTTTCAGACCCAGTACTCCTTTTATAAAATAACTGGAGTGTTTAATTATTAGTGACCCTCCCCTGTACGATATCCGAGCGGCATTTTACTTTTTCTAAAGTATATAATTCACATTATACTATACTTGTTATTAAACTCTTCAGTACTTTAATCTCAGTTCGTCTTTTAACATTTATTTTGTCAAAGGCATTTGATAGAATCAGGCATGTCCCTCTCATGCACAAAAATAGCAAAGTTACCCAAAGTTAACTTTATCAGACAGTACCTACAACTAGCTTGTTGATTATTTCAAAAATTATTCTCATCAAACTAACTTTAAATGAAGATATCACTTAAAATGATCATCAGCCGCCACAAATCCAGACCTCACGACGAAACATGCTGTTATCAAAAGAGTTTAAGAAATTAAAATTCTAGGGAGTACCAATAAATCCAAACTAAAAGTAACGCAACATATCACCATCATCAGAAATTCTTCCCTTAAATCATATTATAGATTAAACATACTAAGCTCACTCAGACTTACAGAATGTGACATCAAATAAATTGTTAATCTGTCATCTTTGCGAAAATCATCTGTGGATTTCTATCATGATAAGAGTTCACGACCAAAACAGATAAAGACATATACCTTACAATTTGATCAAAAGAGCAACTCAATTTTGTTTATTTAGTTAATAAACACCAAAAGTATCTTCATTAATTATTCAACAAGACGCCTAAATGTTTCAATGATAAACGCAATAAAAATCACCAAACTCTATTCTCTCCTTCTAGATACCGAATTGAACAAACACTTCCTTTGATCAACATATACTTATCTGTATATTAGATACGATTTTTCCATTTTGAATTGTAATATAATAATTTGATGCCAAAGGTCTCTCTTGTTAACATTGCTTTCCCCATGTTGTATTCATTTAAGTTATTTCAAATGTTTTAAATATAAATTACTTTAAAAGTAAATCTGGAGCATTGTTAATAAAAAAATAAAACGCAACAGTTACCCATGTATTATAAAATGCTTTTATCAGATGTATGCTTTAGCTTGTTTTCAATCCAAATATTAAGGTTGAAATCACTTGGGCATCATTATAGATTAGCTTTCTTTATAAAATTGATATACTTTATGTGGTTAAACACAATAAGCTCAAATGAACGCAACCCCAAAAAATGAAACTAACTTTGCATCGGGTAAATCATTCCGATTATATATATAATCAATTTGACTTATAATTCGGCATAATCATACCGATATATTATTAAAATATTATACACAATATTTGTCCAATATAGATGACTATATTTAATTATAAATAACGCATTCAACTGCGATATTTCTCTTCATCATACTTACAAGAGCAAGCAGCCAGAAGTCAAAACAATTCCTATAATGAAAGCTCCAGCAAAGGAAACCCAAAGTAATATTTTGCGTTCTTGAAAAGTAAAAATTAATTTAACAAGATTTAAAACAATATATATTAAAAGTATCATATATCATCAGACTAAATAAAATACGTAGGTACTGTTTTGTACGCCTATTTGTAGAAAGATATATGTATATTAAATTAAAAGTACGGCATTTTGGTCTCAAACAAAGACCATTATCGAACAAAATAAATAATATTAGCATAAAAACATATATTTTTGATTGATATATATTGTACAGAGAATTTAATTACGTAAGAAATTGTCAAAAACAGAGTATTTTTACTCATTATAATTATTACTATCATTATATTCATCATAATTATTATTCTATAGTCAATAAGAAGAGCGTTAATTAAAAGTTGTACACTTACATTAATTAACAATATTATGTGAAAAATCAATAATGTATAAACTGCTAACATGCTAGAATAATAATAATATTGAAATAAACACATAATATGTATAATAAAGATACTAACATAGTTTGAATTATCTATGTAAGAAATAACAGGCGAACTAGAAGAACTACACTTATTAGTAGAACAATAAGTAGATAAAATTAACAATATATGAAAAACCAATAAAGCATAAATTGCTCAAAGAAAACTAGCAAAATCAATTATACAAATAACAAAGGCAAAATACGCTAGTACTTTCAAATTGGTACTTAGTACTTTACTTTTCATGTTGATTCACTGTTCGTAATTTTTCTTCCGATGTTCTACTTATTGCTCTTCCAATTGGCTATATCTTACATGATTAAAATTCTGTGTATCATATAATGTATATCTGTTCGTTGAAATATTATTTACTTTGCTTTATACTTGTTACTTTTTGAGACCGGAACATTGTACTTTTAATTTAATAATTCTTATTTAATTTATTATATAGGATTTTCATGGTTATATATTACTGATATATATACGGTAAATGTACAACAAATCACAATTAAATAAATTAAGTTAAAGAACAAAAAGACAGCTACAAATATATTTATCGACATATGCAAATGAAATAATAACAATTGTTACGTTATATATTATTACCTTTAATGTCAATTTATAGCGAAGCATTAATTATAGATTTTCAATTGTTGATCTATATATAAAGACTCATGAAATATTGATCCAACATTTATACTTTAACTAAAATAGTAACAGATTGTTGTTGACATTCATGTTTACGAGAAAGTTTAGTACAACATCTAAAAAAGCTAAGCATACCTCAATTATTTACATTTAAATAAACAGTTTTAAATAAATGATATGCATTTCAGTACCAGTATATATCTCATGTATACTACATTAATGCTTGATACCTGAGCAATTAATTGGTTTTAGAGTCTTGTATTTGCTCCAAGGACCATAGTTATGTCTTAATTGTTCTGAGATTATTCCCTTTATTCGAACCTTGTGTATGGGGTCAAAGGGTTTACTTGTATCTAAAATGCGAACATTTTTGAAAATCATATATTATACTTGTCTTGATTTTTTTATGATTTTAAAAATGTTGATTATATTATTTTGCTAAATTTATCAATTTGTGTTTATGGTACATCCTACACCATTTACATTTTAACATACAGCATTATAAACAGTTTTTTGTGCCTTTATTGTATATATTCATTCAATTAATGACTGAACTACTTATATTCTATGTTTCTGATAAAATAAAACATAAAAATCGCATTAAATGAAATCCAAGAAATCAACTCAAAAACAAACATTAAAAATATGTAAGACAAGTAAGTCTGTCATTGAAAAAATATATATAAAAGGCCCCAAGAATATTGTTAAAAGGCTGTTATATATCAATATAATACATGTATACAAAATGAAAAATGAAAAATTAATAAACATACGGTCATTTTTAAAATACTTGGTAACAGTCAATTCCTTCAGAAGCAATGCTACTTGCTTTTATTAAACTACTTATAAATACATAAACGTAAAATACTACAAATATTAAAATGGCCAATATTTTTTTAATTTAATTTTTTTAATTTTTCACTTTTGAGTATACATGATACATTTTCATACAATATACATATGCGTGTGTGTATTTTTAACAGTTAGCATTATACAAGTTAATTAATTGTAGGCGTCATTATATCAATTCCTTCAATATTGTTTAACATTGTTCATTAATATATTTTTAATAGTTTTTTTGTCCTTGTTACTTGGCTTTCATTTTGGCAAAGCTGTCGTTTTTGGTTTAATAACATTCTATCAGAAAACAATTATTACTTATTAAATTAAATTTTTCGGCAGAGATGTTAGATTGTACATATAATGACTACAAGCATTGCCTTATAAAGCAAGTATTCAAGCTTTGAAAGTTTTTGAAAAAATGCTATTCAATTTAGAATGTCTAATAAAACTTCAACTCAGAAATCAGACTATTTAAATAAACAAAACATATAATATATATATCATAATATTATAAAATAGCAATTTAAATCGTATGAATTTGATTTTAATCAATTAAAATATAACATAAATGCAAATATGTTATGTTCCTATATATATTTATATCATATATTTATGTGGTATACCTTAAAACTTATTTAAATATTAATATTAATATTTACGTTTTATAAAACACGTTATGATAAAATGTAATGGAAATAAAAAAAACGAACTTGTCACAAAATATGAAAGCTATAAGAAGAGTGATTGAAGTTAAATTAAATTAAATGCATATAAAATAATAGTCAATAAATATAGTTAATATATCAGAAAATATAAGTTTATATATATAAATAACTAGGAAATATACGGACTAAAGATAGAATACAAAATGGAAAAATTAAGAAAAAAATTGTGACTGATAAATGTGCAAATTATGAGTATATTTCTTAATTAAGACTCTATTTAATATAAATGAAATCATATTTTTATCATCATGCAGTTTTTGCTCTCTTTATTTTTTATCAACATTTTATTTTCATTTATTTTAATTTATTGTTTGATGTATGTCTTTTTTAATATTTGAATTTCGTACCTGCTACATCATTTTGTACATGTTTTCTTGGAACACGTTTCTTGTCTTTCAATATTTCAACGTGGTCTTTTCTGTTTTTATAATGTTTATTTTAATATATATATATGACAAATTATGAATACATTACAGTTTTGAAAACAAGTGTTCATTAACTGAGTCTAGTGGAGCACGACTTACATACATACTACATATGTAGTATAGATGATTCCACTTACACTGGGTGTCAGTAATGTTGCCAACTATCGTCATTATATGTGATTCAGTATATTTAATCTCCATCATGTATTCTGAGTACATCGTATCATTCTCCCAATCAAACCTCCAATAGCATCCCCATATATTTTCAGTCGCCTCAATTGTAATCGCTAAATATGAACATGAATATATTATTATATTAAAAAATAATGTATGAATATTTAGGTTATTGATAAACGTGAAACCTTATTAAGTATGTATAGCATATTTAGTTACAGTATTAGTTTCACTTTGAGCTACTCGTATTAAGCTATTACTCGTAAATTAATTAATGATATTTCTATAAAAATTATGAAAATGGAGAGCTTTTTTAAACTCGGTAAAATGAAATAGTATTAACTTATTACATTACTGAAATTTTCAAAAACATAAAAAGATGAAATATCAAGCACCCTCTGGGTAAATGAATTAATCTGATTTTGTTAGTGTAACATTACAAACTTTTATTTTTATCAACAGTTAAACAATTTTTAGAAGTGTATACATCGTAACATGTATACATATGTATATATATATATATATATATTACTGAATCAATAGTACTAATTAAATTGTTCGCCACTTTGGCTTTCAATAGAGAATGCGAACCCGATTTTTTTAAAGAACAATGACAATCTTTTGTATCGAATAAAATGTTTCAGGGTTTTTCAAAATTCAAATGAAATGATATTTTAAATTACAAATAAAGTAAAGACAAGTTTGCAATAAATGCATAAAAATACTTATTTTTATGCTTGCACTGAAAAGTAAATAATACTTTTCAGTATGAGGAGAAAAAATCTAAAATCTTAATGTATTTGTAATTTAATAACATTATGAGGCAACAATAATAAGTGAACATTAA
>JAYRBW010016063.1:0-12982 GCA_036023295.1 Invenusta paracnida | reverse complement strand
TGTTAGAAAGTTCAGGGCAGCTCCTTCAATGCCTACTTGATTCTGTAACTTATTGAGCAATCTTTTTCGATCAATTGCATCAAATGCTGCTATGAGAACAATATTACCTTCATATAGTATAAGAGTTGGTTACTCAATTGAGTACAATTCGTAAACGATACATTTCAGGCAGGAAATAATTTAAGTGAACATTGTGAATAATATAGTAGTCCATGACTTCACGCTACACGCAAATAGGAAAACCCACCTACATATACATACGCTAGAATAGTACTGCAAAGTAATTAAACAGTTTAACTTTAGAGTATTGGCTACATTGATGTGTTGCTCATAATGCTCTTCCCGCCAGTCAATAATTAAGCACACCCTCAATTTTATGGATCCGAATGATCCTGTACTGTCTATACTAACTCTGTGAGAGACAGCTAAGGTAATTGTAAGGCTTGCTTCAGGGCAATGAGAGGGCCGGACAAATGATACCCTATTTGACTCTCATCTTCAAGAGTTTCTTTGTAGTTGCATATGTTGACTACCAAACATGATTCCGACCACTTCGGAACTGGTTGGACCAAACAAGAATTGACGGTCGGACAAATTATTGCTTTGCAGTATTTTACTGTATGTGTATGTTTGTTTGCCTATTGGCGTGTAGTGTGATGTATCGGTTACGAATTGCACTCAATTTATTAACCAACTCATGTGCTATATACTTGTCATTTATACTCAAGCTCCAATGATGCAAGGTAGTACGGTTATTTGAAACCTTAATGGTTCAATATGTTGTGGATTTTTCAATTTGACTTCTTAATATTCTTTATTTAGTTTTTACGCGCTTATAATTAATTATGTTGAATAAACTATGTTAATTATTATATGTATTTAGTAATAGAATAAAATTATAAAATTGGGGACGTCAAAAGCTCTATCGAGAGTTACTGATATCCGTATAAAATAATTTAGCAAGTTACACTATAATACCAGCGGAAAAAGTATTGAATTAAATGGAAACATTATGAAAAGGTTTTACGAATGTCAAGATTTTTTACATATAGAGTTAGGTAATAAACAGTTTAAATATGGTGGGTAAGTATATACTAAAAGGAAATAACTTAATTTTGTTTCTATTCAAACACAACAAAAGAATTACTATATTTAGAGCTAACATTATTAATAATTTTATCATCGCATTGTTTAAGTGAGGATTAACAAGAAATACATTTCCTCTTCCTGTATCAAAAATTAATAATAAATAATTGCCATTTCATAAATACTAACTTAAATTCGAATCTATTTTTACCATATCATCTAAATATATATAATATATGTTATCAAATGTTTATTATTTAATAAAAATTAAAATAATTTAACTAAAAATTGCTGAAGGTAAAAAAATGAATGTGTATTTTATTTTATTTTTGTTTTGTGATATTATAATTCCCATTTGCTTCCTTATTAGTTGTAATTTGTTTACCAAATTAAAATTATAAATGCATAGCTTTCTTGATAAAATCTTTAAATATATTTTAGAATGCTTTTTATATTATGAAAATTCTAATAACTCAAATCAAAATTGTTGTATGGAAAATAATTTGTGTATTTTATTTGGTCTAATTTTTCTTTGTGATTCTATAATTTCTTTTTTAGTTATGATGTTTTACTAAATTAAACTTAAATATCCATCCATAGTAAATTTAAATGATTTAAAAATGAGAAAATGAACAGAATTGTGCTATAGTGTAATCAAAGCAACGCAACAATTTTATTGCTTTCAGTGAAATAATGATATGAAACAAAAATTTGCGCGTAATCTAAATGTGTTTATGATATAATGAAACATTTTAGTAATAATAAAAAATGTAATCGATATAAAACCTACATTTGACTAGGAACATATGATACAATTAATTTATAGTAGGTATATACAATCGATTTGTTTTATTAATGTGTTCATAGATTTTAAGTTTATAGAGTAATTTCTATTCTACGTTTCGTCTACGTTGTTAGAAATATATGTTAAGCAAACATAAAAATTTAAACATACCAGTATGTATAATAATGTTAAAGCAAACATTTTCACCTAAAACTTGTGCCGCTTTCACCGAAATATGTGTTATAATGTTCAGAGATGTTCAATGTTATAGAACAATGATTACATACATGTCTGCACACAAAACAATAATGAGAATGAAAACGCCGAATATAACATCCTTTAACTCTCCTCTGTTTACTATTAATACAGTCATCTTAAGCAAAACCCATTTTTTACGTGATTAAGCTTGCTTTCTTAAAGCTAAATGTTGTCAAAATATATTAACATTTTAAAATAATTTAATCATGTTTCTGTACACGTATACGGATCCCTAAAAATTATATACTACATATATAAATTAAGTGTGTTATATGTATAATTTTTTTCGAATAAGTAGAATAAATAAATTTTACTTATTGTACACAATATATTTTTATAATACAGTCTTTGTTTCAGCTGATATGATTTTTATGAAGAATACACTTATTATTAGTTATTTTACTTATATACATATTTAACAAATGTGTGATGGTTTGTATTTTTTGTATAATTTAAAGTAATAAAATGCAAGTAAAATAGGGTTACTAAGTGAACAAAGTAAAAAAATACACTGAAGAACAATATTTGTTACTCAAAAGCTTCTTTGATTAGAAACGTAAGCTATTTACTATTGGATGCAATTATTGGCCAATCACAATAGAATGCAACACTTTGATAATTGTTTCTAGCGAATTAAATATTTATATCAGATGTATATTAGAAGGTGCAGCGAAAAGGTTTTCCATTTATTTTAACCCTTTCCAATAGATATAGTATCTACATGATTATTTTCAGAAATGCAAAACAACAGTAACCCTTTTGAAGCAGATAATTCTTCTGACTTAGATTATATCTCACCCCATATTATCTACCAGAATCTGAAGGTAATACCACCGGGTGTTACCTACTATATCATCTATTTTTTTTGCGCTACATTGGGCATTCTCGGTAATTTAATCCTGCTCTACGCTGTGCGAAATCGGTTCGGACCATTTGGTGAGCGGCAGACTTTCACATTTCTCGTCAAGTTCATCTGCATACTCGACATCATTCTCTCGGCCTCTATCTTTGTCGATATTCTCCTACTCAATGTACTGGTCCGACTTAAGCACTATGACTACTTTGTGCATCCACGAAATGTGGTTCTCACAATCGAGTCCTACGCTCTCTTATTGATTGCATTAGATAGATATCTCGCTATCAAACGGCCGTTCAGTCAACGCTGGAGCTGCTATCTCGTCTACATTATCCTTGGCTTTCTCATCACAATTACAGTTATCTTCGATATCTCCACCTTAATTAACAAACAGATCCACTTCCAAATAGCCGTCTTTTTCATCTACATTGGGGTCTATACTATCATATTCGTCCTGATAATGGTTTTGACCTACACCATCTATTTCCTACTTTTCATCGCATTCATACAGTACACTCAGTACAATGTCCTCCGTATCCAGCGCATGTCTACTTTACGACTTCGGGAATCGGAATCCCAACGTGGCGTTGCTGGCGATCCCGATTCCCCGGAGGTGGACAACATTGAGCAACGCACGCGGTGGAACTATCGCTGCCGGCTAGCTCGAACCCTCTTCATTGTAACGTTTGTTTACACTTTCAGCATGGTGCCGCACATCCTAGCTGGTTGGGAATTGATCCCCTTCCCTGGCTACTTGGTCTACAATCTCTTTTACCTAAATGCTGTGGCCAATCCCTTCATATACATAACCACAGATGCCCATTTCCGGCGGGATCTGGTGAAGCATTTTCGTGCACCGCGCCCCGCCTCTATGCGTACTACAAGTCGAGCCGCATAATATTATCTCTCTTTCTCTCTCTAATACCGTTCAATAGAATTATGTAAATAAATATATGTATGTATCGCATTCTATCATTCTATCGCACGTGTATAGCAATCTTTTCCTCAGTATGATGTGTTTATTTGCCGATTAACTATGTACAATATGTATATTTAGAGCTAATTAATAAGTCAATGCATGTTTTTGGTCTTTGCCTATAACATGATAAAATTTGTTAACCTGACGTATAATGTGTATTAAATCTTACAATCATATTATTTTTTCAATTTAAGAACACATTATATATATTTAGTAGATAAATAAATATGTATATATATAAATGTATTCCAGTAAGCTTTAAAAAGTATACTGTATTGTTCTTTTGTTCTTTTGTTGTCGATATTTCGTAAGTGTTTTCGAAATAAGAAGTAGAAGAAATAGTATAAAATAAATTAATTTTCCAGATTTGTATATATTTTTGTGAAGAAACGAATACGATAATAGTTATAATTTTGTATAATCCACATATGAAATTAATATATAGATTTACTTTTGTTTTTTATACACTTTTATGCGCAAGCAATTCTTTATAAGATAATTCAAATATCAATTATATTTAATTTAATTTTTTAGAAATTATGTAAAAAAATATTTATCACGCCCCCACGAGTAAATCTTTTTTGTATAATGATCAGATGAATGTAATAGTATATATATATATGTATATATATCGATTGTGATAATCAAAATCGTATTATGTATAGCCAAAGATCTAAAAGTAATTATTTTTAGGTCAAATTTTATTGTGTCATATTAATTGTTTATACTCATTTAATTGTAGACATCTACTCTTAAATTTAATACACTTTTTCATAGTGTTTCACATGGAATTTACCGTTTTAATTGTTACCAGTCAATAACAGATAGTAAATAAATGTATATATGTATAAGCATATAGTTGTTGTCAATCTAATTGAATTATTCCATTTTATAATATTTATTTTTAAGGTATTTCATAATTTGTTTTTTGTAATTAATGTAATCATATCCATTTCATGAATTCCATATGTGACGATAATATACACATATATATATTGTGACAATATTTTAATTGAACATAGCTGACACAAAAAGTATAATTGTACCTAATTTGTTTTTGGTCTATTTCTGTAATTTCATAAAGCAATTATTACTGTTAATATGAAGCTTTCTAAAAATTTCAAGAATTTATTATTTATTACAGTATTATTATTGTGTATAATATGTATTTAACTATTCATGTTAACTTTTTTGAAAAAACAAAAACACATAGGACACAATATCAGAGTCTGCATTTTTAATTAATATAAATAACATTTCTATTAAGTATACATCTAAAATTAAATATAAACTTATTTTTGAAAAACTAGATAATCATTTGGAGATTATTTTGTAATATCCTTAATATCTAATCAAAAAACCAATCTCTCAATTTTAAATATAGATTTTAGATATTGCACGTTTTATACTTTTGATATCTATTATTTCTCCGAAACATGTAATTCTTAAATAGAAAATAATTCTTAAATAATCTCTTATCAGTTGTTAGTAGAAAATATTTTAATTAATTTGTTATATTACTAATTTCTTTCTTTTGAAATCCAATTAGGTACTATTTTTAATATATATTGCTTGGATCTACTTCATCGAAATTATTTGAGAATGGTATACATAGCAGAAGATATGAGACATTTAAATTTAAATTAAAACGACACAAACAAATTATATCAGATGTACATAATTGTTGGAAAATATTTTTGAAAACAATTATTTTTTGTAAGAAAGAGATTACATTATCATTATGTTGAACATTTGCATGTAATAAATGATCTCCTACTGAACCTTATAATATATAATTATTCACACACACACTATAATATAATCTAAATATCTATAAATTTAATGTTTCATCAATTTAAATTATTGATTTAAAATGTTATTATTTAAATTTTTTGTAAACTATAAAAAATCAATTCATAATAAGATTTTCATGATAATATTTGTAAAATAAAAATAAATTTAGTATATTATTACTTTCTCGATCACATCAGTAGAAACTTAACAATAATTTCACAAAAATTAGAAACAACAAACAAAGAGTTTTCGTTTATTCGTACTCAACACTTTTTGGCATAATCAAATTATTTTTTCCTGTACACATAATTTACTCTTTCTAAAGAAAACGTAATCTTGTTCGTACAAAATTAATATAAATAGGATAATGACTTCTTTGAGGAAATGCAAGAATGTATTATGTACTACATAGAATGTAAGTATTAGAACAATCTGAAAGCAGCAATTTTTGTCAAACATTCGACAATTGTAAAAACAAATACATTTAATGCAAATAGAGCAATAGATATTAACAACTGTAACCTTGACTACTAATTATGAATAAATGTTAGTAATATTAAAATTATCGTAATACGTAGTTAACCAAACTAGTAAAATATTTAAAAATACTGTTAAATTGTTTGTTCATTATTTTGATCAAAGTATTATTTCTATAGACTGTTTCTTAAATGCGAAAATTGAGTACCAAAATGAGTGTCAAGATATTTATAATTGTTGAATATTTACATTTAAGCATAGCTAACATGTTAGAGCGAATGTGAGCAGATAAAAAGTTTTATATTATACGTGTTTTAGCTATCATTTCTAGAAGTTTCTCTTATCAAAGTATACATTTCTCCGAAGAAATAAATATAGCGTACTTTCTTTTAAAAGCAGGGAAACCTAACTTATAGTATGTGGCTATAATGTAGATATAATATGATTGGTAATTTATAGATTTCCGTGTATAATGAATAAAAGAATCAAAAAGATATTTTTGTATAATTCAATAAATGATATATGTAGATCATTTATTTTTACAAATTAACATATCAAATACGAAAATATTTTTTTCTGCTTTAGTTTTATTTTTAATAAACCGAAGTAAACTAAAGTAAACTGATGTAAACTAAAGTAAACTAAAGTAAACTGATGTAAACTAAAGTAAACTAAAGTAAACTGATGTAAACTAAAGTAAACTAAAGTATACTAAAGTATACTAAAGTAAATTAAAGTAAACTAAAGTAAATTGAAGTAAACTGAAGTAAACTGAAGTAAACTATATATACATATATATATATATTTCATTAATATATATTACAAGCAATATAATTGATAATTAAATTATATATATATAGGCAAATATATTTAATTAAATTTATATTAAAAAATATTTTTCTGTTAATGTTTAATCTATTAAATTAGGCAGCGTATTTAAAATTGTTATTTAATAATTAACTCATTTAAGCTTTCGTTGTTGTATTCATTGTTGTAAATACAAATTGTTTGAATAAACTAATTACTAAATGTTATTGTTTACATTTAAATTGAAACAAAATGAGCATTTAATATATAAATTGTAATATTCATCATTCAAAATGTATTGCTACGGGAAATTTAATCTTAAATATATGTGTGTAAATATATTATTTACAAATGATTATTTATTTTCAGATGTTTGTTCACATTAGCTGCATTGGGATTGATAGCAATATTCATTTTTTTATTTGATTTTACAGAAAGATATATCTATATTTACGTAATTATTTGCATATAATATTAGTATATAAAATGTATGTATGTTTGTATAATTCATATATATATATATATATATATATATAGAGCTTTAATATGTAAAATATACCTTAATTAACTATTTTTTGTTTATCAATAAACAAACAGGAGATTCATTTGCATTTCTTTGATTGGTTAAAATTTCTAAAAAATAACTTAGTTTTAATAAGCCATTTAGAAATTGTTCAATAATTATTTAAATTAGACACTAACCCTACTAAAAATTAACGTTATTATATTTATTATAAATAATTATAAGGCCAACATTTTTTTATAATTCCTAATTGATAAGCACATATAGTTTTTGGCTAAAAAGAATTATGTACTGATTTAATATATTTACTACGTGAATAGAAAGTGATCGATCATTTTAGAAGATTTTCTTTCACAGTTTATGATCATATACCTACTAGAGAAAACATATAGTTGTTTCCTAATCAAATAAAATGTTTATTTACAAGGGCAAAAGATCGATATTGACAGAATTTTTTAAAGCCAATGAACTAATTTGTTCATTTCCATTAAATATAGTTCCAATTTATTTAAATTTAGAAAAACATTGTATTCATTTACAAACCATTTCAGAAAAACATATATATATGTACATAACTTTATATTTGAAACCTTGATAAATTATAAATTTCTTCTAAGGAATCACAATTTAAAATGTAATAAATGTTTTCTTCTCATTTATGTAATTAACATATCTAACAAAAGTACTGTCTTCTATTTGGAGAAGCTTTTAACAATTATAACAAGAGTGGTCACCATCTTAATCGTATTAAATTTTCATATGAAAGGTCACGATCTACAGACCTCTCACTAAGGGAGTTTTTTCTGATGTACATACAAAATTAGGTGTTTTCAACAAAACCTAAATGTCTTCATTAAAAGCAGAAGATTGTAGAAGAAGCTGGAGCAATTACTCAAATATTAATTCGGAAATCAGTGATTCAGCTATTGAGGGATATCGATATATACAATAAGTGTGTCGTCTGTCAATGAGAGGACATTTTGAGTACCAATGATGATAACATTGTTGTTGCTTTCATAACAAAATAATATTGTTTACTCATAAAAAATATTTTTTGAATCTAATTACAAAAAATCATTTACTATAGGTAATTTTGGGTTATTTATTTAAAAAGTTAAATTTACAATGACATTTTGGATCATCCTATATTTAAAATATATGGAATATATAAACTTGTACATATGTATCTATATATAAAAAACGACAGCGCAAAAACGAAATCCAAGTAGTAATGAGAGCTCCTCAAAAGTTTTTAAAATTAAAACGATATTGATGATACGTAGTATATACATCAACAGCCATTGAAGAAATTGAAGATGATACACGTACAGTAGTAATAAAACAAAATTGATATAACAATTGCGCCAAGATTTATTTGTTACAATGCTTGCTGTTAAAAACGCATAAACATATTATAAATCAATATGAAATATTGTACTTAACTTATCTTTTTTATAATATATCATAAAGAGGGCGTCAATGAAACTCGTAATGATATATTTTATTTCATATAAATTGGTCTACAAATGTACAGCAAAACAACAACAAAAATCAATTAAACAAATTTAATCTTGCATAGAAAACAAAAATTGACAATTAGTGAAATTTCCGTTGAAATTGATAGATACTGCTGATGAATTAGATTTGTTTTCTGGATCTGCATCAGGTGTCTAAGTACTTTTTCGATACTTGCTGTATCTGAACATTTTGTGCAGTATTTCCAAGATGCAGAGCTTGTGACATCTCTTCAAATTCAGTATCCTGTCGTTTTCGACTGTATCATTCGACACCATTAAGATTTTTATGACCTGTGACGGAGGCAATATCTTGATCTGAAAAACTTTGTTCTTTCAACACAGTAACTATTGTAACGCGAATGCAATGGTTTTTATAGCATTTCGATAGATACAACTTGTTAGAAAGGTTTCGCATATGATTATCTATAGAATGTTTCCCATAAGAACCTGATTTTTAAAAAATTCGTTGTTTGATCTTTTATTTATGGTTTTGGGGAAAAAATTTGACAATTTGAAATTAGAGTAATATATTTTGTCCACGCTTCAACTGGACATTCATTTTACCTTTCATTTTCGTTTGCACGAGTTTTGTTGAAATCTTCATATATTTTTTAAATTAATGACGATTTTGCGTTCTTAGGCAATAATTCATGGTTTAATCGTAAATATTTTTTACCATTTTCAGGTGCTTCAATAAAAATATTCTCTTTAATTAAGTGCGGCAACGTTTTCCGACCTTGTAATCCAAAGAAGTATATCAAATTGTAAATAACTGTTGTAGAATTTCACCCGTAGATCGATCAAAATAAGCACGTAGCTTTTTAAAGTCAGTGTGTTCTATTACGGAAAGCTCCTGCAGGTTTTGTTTGTTCAGATGTTTTGTACTTTTTCCCCATCTTTTAAGCATGACTGACTGAATTGTACACCAGAAATTATATTTATCATTGGTTTGTAAATATTGAAGTACCGATGAATATCTGCTCTAAAGCAGACCAAACTTGATGGAGTATAGAACTTGCCATCTTTAGTTCTTAATTTGCTGTAAAAATATCGAAGATAGTCATTCAAAATGTTAACAGGAATATTTGTAAGATCATCATATAGCTTTTCATCTTGAAGAAAATAATTGAGTCGTTGAATTACACTGTCAGTCTGCTTTAGTGAGGATTTTGGAACACTCTGGTTTTCCAAATTCTTTGAGTTCTTCGACAATGGTGGTATCTAACTCGATGTTTGGAAGCTCTTCTAAATTTAAAAGGTCTAAAAAGCTGGCCGATAGTTATACAGATGTATGTTATTCCACTCATCGGTCACCCAATTCAACATTTTGCTATCTAAACCACATCTGTTGGCCAAGTACATTTTCCAAATTTAGTAAAGAAATTGTATACACCGTTTAACGCAGATAATTATTATGATATTTCAAATTTAATCATAGTTCTATGTATTATTATGATATTTCAAAAATTAACTTTAAAGATTTTTTTTAATTCTATGAAATCAATCAAGAAATCTATGATTGGTTGAATTCTTAAAATTATTTGAAGATTGATACCCTCCGTTTGTATACATTGACGTCCTCGTTGTGCATTATTATTATAAGTAATGGTGGTACAATAGTAAGCACAATGGTAGTAAAACGAGATTTTGCAAACATCAATGTATGAAATTAATCGGGCCTCTAATTTCATACATTGATGTCCTTAAAATCTTTTCTTAATAGGTAGTATATTGGTATATATCTAAACTGTAAAATTAATAAAAATATGACAACAAAAATTCTTTAAAATATTCTGGACAATAGTATAACTTATTATATTTTTATTATCTTATAATAATTGGCTTACTTAAAACAACTACTTTTATATTCATGTGGGTTTCATTGCTTCTGTAAAAAACGTCATTTCCAATACCAATAATTTGTTATGAATTTTACAGTTTAATTACCTATACCTATGTTCGTAATCGATCGATATATGTTTATGCAATTTAAACAGTAAGCATTGTAACAATTAAATCTTGGCGCCATTTTTATATCAATTTCTGCAATGGCTGTACTACGTATCATCAATATTATCAATATCATTTTTAACTTTTTGTTTTTGAGGAGTTCGTTTCTTGGCTTTCATTTTTGCGACGCTGTCAATTTTTAAATATCAATTAAATATTGTGCAAAATATTACTTTATTTAAAAAATTTCATGCATACACCGTAAATAATAATTTTTAAATTATTTATAAAATCCTGAAATAGTGCAAACATATTTCTTCATAAGCATCGTTTATGTGATTAATTTCCAATGGAATAATATATTTTCAAAATAATATTAGTTATACGCAATTTTCTAGATTCTAGTTTAAACGCTTGAATATGAAAATGAACATTTTTATAAAAATAAAACCCAGTAAATATCTTGCCGCATCAAAATTGTCAGCTTTAATTCGAAATAGTTACATTTTGGTTTAATCTGATATGGTTTGTCTGTCTAATGTGTAATTTTATTTTTATTTTAAATTTTCACTTTTAGTTCGTTAAACATTTGTAGGCAACAATAAAGTTAGCTTTTACAGATATTTAACTGTAACGTTTCTTTTGTAAAAACAGATAATAATTGCAGGATTTAAACAATAGAACCAAAGTGATTTAAAAAGCAGATATGAGCGTTTTTAACTCGGAAATCTAGCAATTTAGAAACTAAACAATATTGATATTTGAAATATTTCAATGCACAAATATTTCAAATATTAACACGCTTGAAGAAATTTTATTTACCTGATATGAAATCTGTCCAAAAATTATTAATATTGTTTTATTATGAATGTCAGATGTTGTCTTGTATAAAAAAATCGTTTATATTCGTAGATATATTAAATAGTAAATGGAAATTTTTTGATTTTCAACACTTTTGAATTACGAAAACATTAATAAAATATAAATACTTTTGTTATAAGTTTATAAGTAGTGAGAGGTGCAGAACATTTGTTCCAATTTGTTAGAAGGGTTTATAAACAAGTTAAGTTTTCCCCCATATGACTAAGTATGAGCTGATTGCGCGTCAGATTAATGTATTGTGGTTTCTTTTTTTCTGGTAGAATATAGCTTCGCACTTGCAAATAGACGGTGTTGAGACAAAATTGACAAGAGTAAGGTTTGTCAGCAATATATTCTTGGAAACGAATATTTGAAATGCAGAATTCTCAAGAAACATTTGACGTCAGATGACTTACTTGGCGCACATCACAAGGGTTCTGGAAAATAACCAACTATTAAGTATTAAAAGATTGTGAACGTACTTCGTTTTCCTGCTTTGAACATGTTTTGTGCATCATTATTGCAAAGTTTTGATAATTGATTCATCATTTTGTAAATAGAGGTTATAACTGTCAATTATTTTAATTCTTCCGTCAAGTCGTCAAAAATGACAAAATAAATAGAATGATGTTTTTTGCCCACCATAAGTTATGGTTTGGGCAGCCATGTCGGCGAGATATCTCATTGGCCCATTCCTCTTCACAGGCGGGGTAACTGCAGATTATTACATCAAAATACTTCAGGATGAGTTTATCCCGGCATTACAGGAGAAAGGAATTCTGCTATCTTCTCACATCATGCAAGATGGAGCATACCAGCTCATACTGCTATCAGAACAAGGGATTTTATGAATGACACTTTCCAGGATCGATGGGTAGGGAAATTTGGTCCTACCCCTTAGTCACCTCGATTTCTGATTTGACGTCTTGTGACAATGCTTTGTGGGACATTTTGAAACTAAGATTGTTGCCCAAAAAACCCAAAATGTCGCTAGATTAAAAGAAATCATCACAGAAGAATTTCGAAATTTTCCAGAAGACTGGCTCAAGTCGATCAACAATCGAACTTTTCGACGAATGCATTTGTGTGT
>JAYRBW010016052.1:0-12982 GCA_036023295.1 Invenusta paracnida | reverse complement strand
ATGATAGAAACGATTATTAAAAGTTGTTTAAATCTTTTTGACGTTTTGGAAATAGTTTATTTTTAATTATTTTTGTTACTAATATAGTGAAGCATAGGTGAATGCGTTATTTTTTATTATGACATGTTTTTAGTAAATATTTAAATAATCTTCTTTTTATAATATATTTTTTATTTGATATACACAGGGTGCTTGCTTGAAACCCTGAAATTTATATAAAATGTATTTTTAAACATAAATATAAATACTTATAATTATCTGCAGTATTTAAAACCATATCATTACATTAGATTAACAGGGTATTTAATTGTAATATTACAATTAAAATTAAATATAGTTAATAACTATCATGGTTACAATAGATTAATATATATATATATATATTTACGATATGCTACCGAGGTAATAAACATACTTTGTATAATAAAGTACAATTAAACCATTCGTCTAAAAACATTAAATTTATGTAAGCCAAGCATTCTAAGAATTGTTCAATTCAGATAATTATCTATGACAACCTGCTACTTGTAGTTTTATACAATTAATATGTATGAACTTTCTAACTCCATTCGATTTTAAATCCTTTTTCAAATATGATTGGGTTTACAGTTAGGTGCATATATAGTTACTCCCAGGTAGCTTTAATTTTATCTAACCAAAAATCCAATCATTATGATACATGTCAGATATTTTATAAATATATTAATAATTTTAACATGTTTATGGCATTGCTCTTTAAATATGAGGTCCATATATATTTTTTTATTATTGAGTAAAAAATTCACACGTATACGTTAATCTACGTAAAAAATATTCTTTTATTCAAATTTTGAAAATAATACTTTATATATATAATATGTTTTATTTGTTATCAATGTTCTTACTTTAAACTGCATTAATTGTATATTTGGTGATTACTGTTTCAATGTTATTTTTTTTTATTAAATGGAAATGCATTTTAATTTTAATTTTCTTAAACCATAATGTGTATAACATGAACTAAATAATATTTTTCGATGGTTGGTCTATAATCATTATTTAAAGTCTATATTTGGTCTACTTGCCCTACAAATGTCGTACTACATATTGCATTTACAACCATATTGCATTTGGAACCTACCGTGAAAGGTGATACGTTTACTTCTAAATACTTCCCATTGCATGATATATGTATAATATATATAAAGTTGTATTTCTACAATCTATAGTTAACTATGTATATATACATAACTATCCATAGTTAAGGTAATGTTAACTATCTTGAACGTTTGTTATATTGGTGTATTTTAGTATTCAATGTGTATCTACCTATAATAATGGCTATTGATTTGACTATAAAACATAATTTTATTACCCTTACGTCTTGAAGCTTTTTTCTCACAGTACGCCTTTTCTGTTATGCATTAGTAGTTTAGCTAATGATTCATGGTTAATTTAATTATATGTACCGATTATGAAAATAGTATTTCGTATATTTTATTAGCTTACATTATATGTATTAGTGAAAAAAATCTTTCTGTATTCAAATTAATTAGATTTTTAAACCTTGTTTATTTTTTTATTTTTTTGCATTCAATTTTCCATACAACTGAGTTTTCGACACACCATTTCATCATATAGTATTAGTTTATTAGTATTTAATTAGTGCCCTAAGCATCATTATTGTGAAATTTTGTGATTCTAATTATACATATATATATGTATATGTATATATATGTACTTAGAAATAATATACAGAGTGAAGCAAAAGTTACTCCAAATTTGAAGAAACTGGAAGCATTACAGATGCTCCAAGGTCAGGAAGACCATCCACTGCTACCACAAATGAGAAGGGAGATGCGTTAAAAACCTCTTTGCAACGTAGTCCTCAAAAATCAAGTAGACGCCTTTCTATTGAATTAGGTGTTAGTCAAAGTTCTACTAAATTTTACTTTCAATAATTTATTATTTTCAATAGTGCTAGTACATAATCAAACTTTAAATAATATTTCCATATTTCTCTTGTATTGGAAAACCTAGTACTTTAATTTAGTTGCATGGATTTTCATTTTGTAGTTCTGGTTACAAATATATATTATTCGGTAAATTACGAGAAATATTAGCATTGCGTTTAATTTTTTTGTTTTTTATTTTTATTAAAATATTCAGACAAGTTGATTTTATAACTTTGAAAAAGTAGCAGAGGAGCAAATTGTATATAAATAATCTGACTCTATACTGCAACTACTAACTTTTTGTTGCTTGGTTATTTGTATACCGTACTACCTATCGATCTTACAATCTGATTCCAGTGCTGCATCGATAAAAGCATCGCAATGTGTCGCCTACTGCTCCAGTACAACGCCAATGTCAACGCCATTGACAGTGAGCTCTGGACGCCACTTCATGCTGCTGCCACTTGTGGCCACAAGGAACTCTGTGAACTACTTGCTCAAAGGTATATCTTTCTATCTATAGTACGTATTGCCCATATAACTTATACTGCCTATAATACTTATTGCCTACTTATCAGTGTTTGCATCATTATTTGATTCAGTTTTGAGGTTGGCTCTTTTGCTAGAACTTATTTCTAAACCTAAAAGTTATCTTATATATTGACTACCAATGCTCGTTTCACAGACTACATTAACTATTATAGCGCGACACTATTGTCTCGGTGTGTATTTGTTGTATAATTGTCTCTCATATTATCTATCTGTACACATAATCAAAATTTGTAGATATACTATTTCATCAAATATAAATCAAATCCTAGTGTGTTCATAAAATTAATAGAAATATAAAGTTCTCCTACATGTTGGTTTATTTCGATTCGAAATGACATATATAATTAAACTAATAGAATTGTATGGATTGAATGAATCATTACACATGCTATACTTAGATAACGTAATACTCGTGAGGGTTCTGATTTTATCAATTTTCAAATGTTGTCTTAAATAAATATGATATTTCGTATAATATATACTTACATAAAGGTTTATATAATATGTCAAAAACCATAATGGTATAAACGTACTATTATAGGTAATTTAAATTTTTAAATTTTTAACAGCTACATAATATTTAATTATTTATTTTTTATACTTGCAAAGCTGCTCTGCTTAGGTACATTTTGTCATGAAAACAAACATTATAAACAAAATTATGAGCTTAATACGTAATAATATTTTTTCTTTTTCAGTTTTTATGAAATCTTTCATTATATGTTTAAAATCAAAATTGAGTCAATTAATAAAAGGATGTATATTTTAACATATTAATACTGATTTTTTAAACTAATTGTATGCTATATTTATTCATTTATTATATATTTAAACGTATATTTACATCAGAATAAGAGTAATATTGGATGTATATTGAATATTTTATTAACATGTTTATAAATATGTCACAATTAGTTTCTTATGTACCTATATACTTATAGAGAGGTAAAAATCAAAATTAATGTTCAGTCACAAAATAGCTAACGTCATGTGCATCTTTTTGTCACAATAAGTTCAAATTGGTTTTGTAGATATGTATTACCGACATTTTTATATAATAACAGTAATCTTCATTATATAATAATTCACGAATTAATTGTGTAAAACATTATTAATCTTTCTTTACATCTTTCTATGCCAGTAAAAAACAGTAATTTTATCCCAAAAAGTAAAATTATCTTAACACATTTTGAAAATAAATTTAAATAAATGTTTTATGTTAGGATATGGTTTTTGATTTGTTGACATTTTTATATATTTTAAGTAATTGTTATTGACAGAAATGCCCCCGAATTAAGATTTTTATTCATTTACATATATCATGGTAAATATCTCATTACTTTCAATTTTTTAAAGGGTAGCCTGGTTTGACATTAATGAAATTTGAATTTAAAATATCTTCCATTTGAAAATGTCAATTTATTTGAAACACGTACAATATTTTATTAACTTTAAAGGTTTAAACGTTTAGGCTCTTTTAACTAGCAAAGTATGCGATGTACTTTTTTGTCATTATTCGTCAGACTTTATTTTCAGGACATGTCGAGTAAATTTATCAACTCTCTTTTCTCATCTCCATGTCCACATCTAGTAACGCGGAACTTCTTGCTGTGAATGCGGATGGCAACATGCCCTACGATATTTGTGATGATGAACTCACACTCGACTATATTGAACATGAAATGTCGAAGCGAGGTGGGTGTTTCTTCCCAACATCCTTGATGTTTAATTCATATTGTTATTTACATCCTCACATTTTTATTATAAAACAATCGTGTAGTTAGTTAATTATAATTTTCTGTTAAATATCCACATTAGCAATATTTATTTATAATGTATTTATTTAGCCTAGCAAATAAATGTGAAATCAATGGCAGATGGATTGCTGACTTTCTGTTGGTTATACTTTGACAGGTATAATTTACTCTATTCTAAAATCTGTTTACAATCTAGAAATACAAGTTGAAAATACATAAGAATTTTTTTTCACTATATTTATGAATTGTTATTAAAGCATTGTATATACTCATATCTAATATGATATTTGTAATTATGTATGTATTAAATTTTAAAATAATTAAGTATGATCAAAAATGTTCTTAATGTGTATATCTCTCATTTAGTAATATTATAACGTTTTTTATAATAATTTTCTTTTAGGGTTGATATTATTTTATTTAGATGGAATCTTTGCTTTATTTATTATAATTTTCTAGTTTGGAAATGTTGATTTATACATTTTATTAAGTTTAGACATGTTATTACCATGTTAACTGTCATTTTTAATGCCAACTAGTGATTGATCCATACTTGTCTTACAAATCAACCATTTAAATTTTAAATGCTAAAAGAACTCTCAAGCACACAGACTAGAGTATTATATAATTATACTATTTATACTATTTATTTTAATATTTTTCATTTTATACACACACCTATAGACATATATTAACTGTAGAAACATTATTACAGTTTTGTAGTATATGTATGGTATGTATATATTGGTACATTGTTAACATTTCAATGAAATATTTTATCATTATTTGTTACTATAGCGCTTAAAATTGTCTGAGTACGAAGATGAGAATAAGAGAATCAATGGTGTTTGACTAGACATGGCTTTTATTGTCTGGGTATTTTAGATAAAAAAATTGAAAATCACATGTAAATTATTCTTTGATTTTATAGAGTGGTTGACCTCTCAAATTGTTTTAGTTTTCCCAAGCCTTCCATTATTTTTTAGAAGGAATAATACTTGTTTATACATACATTTATACTATGTTATAAATGTAGTTATTTTCAAGAATAACTGAAACGAATTGATTTACTATTACCGCAGGTCTGACTGATCGAATTGATCTATAATTGATTGACGGATTGAAACCGGAGCTTCAGAAAATGAAATTGCGCTGGTGGGGGGGATTTGAGTGACGAGGGCATCAGAATGTTTATAAAACAGTTGATCTAAGAAAAATAGCGAAGTATTTAGGACTGCAATCTACTCGATGTTAGAAGAAAAAAGTTTAGGGGCAACCACCAGTTTGATTCAGACTGCTATCCGCTCCTATTGTATTCATTCCATCCATAGACACAAAATCTGTGTAATCGATTACTAATCAACTTGTAGACTTTACTTCTGCAATCTGCTCGCGTTCTTGTTTGAATCGAGTGTCCTTATAAGGCGCTTACTTACTCTCCTCTTCTTTTTTTAACTCTTCTTTCTTATATTCCGGAGTCTCTTCTTCGAACTTTCGACTGGCGTGTAGTCCTCCAGTACCCTCTCCATCTTCTCTCTGCTAGTCTTTTTCATCTTAATTCCACTTGGTTGGTTCCAGAAGATAGTTATAATATATCGTGAGAATCGAGCGTATAGCAGCTGTCTCGATAATTGTGCATCAAAGAATAGCCCGACCACTAAACCTAACCTTTTTTTTTCCTCTTTCTTTCTATCGTATAGTGTGTGTTTTCTATCAAGTAGGAAAATTAGGAAATATTTATTATATCAGCATATATAGAAGATAACCATTCTTATGCAATTATTTTCTGTAGTAATACACTTTTTATATTTCGTTATCTTTGATGTTCATTATTTACCAACTTTTCAAATAGTCATAAATTAAAATACCAATGTAATTCGTTTTGTTATTATCCGTAAAATTGTATAACTTCTAAATATTATTAAAATTATAATTAACATATTTATAAAATATACGAAGATATTATTTACCTTTTAATGCTGTATGTGTAATTTTGTTATTATTTTATTGCTTAGTCGATAAGATTTTATTGAATATCAAATTAAATGGGACATATACATAGGGCTCGAGATTTTCCATTAAAATGCAGAACTATACCTATTGTTTTTGTATGTATTTTCTTCAATCATATAGTTATTATTATATATACATAATATATATTACATTTCATTAAAATTTGATATTTAAAATATTGGAAAATTTTATTCCCATAATTATTAATTATTGTTTTAAGCACTGAATTTATAAACATAAAACTATCTAACTTTATTCTCACTTTGCAGTATACAATTTTACTATAATATTTTGTCATCACGATCAACTATCTGATTAGGAAAACTACTGCATTGTATAATAAAAATAATCCATTTAAAATCAGTTTTATCCAAATTAATTTATAATAACACACTCGTACTATAACCATTATAATAAATTACTTACAGTAACTATAATAACTTACACACATTTCGCCTAGATTACGTTAATTTATTATTTCGTATACGAAATTAAATAAAATAATAAAGCGTATAAACCTTTTAAGCAGATACATCGTTTAAATATATATATAAATGAATTTAAAAGATCAAAATAAAGTTAAAAATTGAGTGTTGGGTAAATAGGAAAATTTTAAAAATACGGGAAAAAAATCTTTATAAATGAACATTATAATTTGCTGTGTATTGCTATGAGGATTGCTATCTATTGCTATGTATTGCTATGTTTTGCTGTGTATTGCTATAAGAATTGCTATGTATTGCTATGTGCATTAAGGCTATGATTTAATTTCGTATATTTGTAAAATTATGTTTATTACCCATAAGTTGGAGTAAAATTTTCAATGTGCCTGAAATACAGTTGAAATTAGGGAATTTAATTTAAAATAACATGAATTTAAAGATTATGCTACTAGTAATGTAATCGAATAGTCATGAAGATTCCTGATATATTATATAGCTATAATGACATATTTAAAATTAAAAAGAATTAAACATGTTCTGCTCTTCTCTCAGGTTTCCACATTAAATTAATAATTCATTAACATTTTTTGGACATACTATTCAACACACTTCTATTCAAAACTGTATTATTCGTCGCTGGCAAACTTTTATAATGTATTGAATATAGTATAAACGTTATTATATTACAAATCGAATTTAGTTTGTTGAAGGTTGTTTACTAAACAAATTCTGATAGCACGATGTCTATAACTGTATAATATTTTTATAACTGGTTTTTAGATTAGCTCTATATGTAAGTTATATCGCTTTGTTGTGATATTTTTTATATTAGCGTTTGGTAGTTATTTAAAAACTATTTTCTTATACAAAGTAAATCATTAATTAGTTAAATTAATAATTTGTCAAAATACTACATCAACATAGTTGTATCATTTGATTCATTATAATAATTCAAATCAGTTTCTTAACTTGTATTTAAATGAGTACAAATACTATGTTTGTGGGTGTACAGATATTATGTTCATTATCACTAAAAAATGTCAGATTTGTGGAATTATTTTAAAATATTCTTCTTACTAATAACTCAAATATGGAAAGTCTTTTTGATGAGAATTGATAGTAGAGGGATTTGAACTAAAACCAATAATTTCTTTTGAAACTAGTCTTAGGGTCCAGCATGTTTATGTTATGTTGGGTCTGTAAATCTGTCTATATACCAAATCTCCTGTATTTGTTGAGAATCTGTCTCTGAATTTTTCATTCTCGGCGAGCATGAACTTACTCCTAAAAGGCTTAAGAGGCTTATATAATACATATGTATCTAATTTTGTCTAATAATGCTTCCGTTTAAAATCTTTTTGATTTTACTTTTTTGTTAGAATTCATGCGTGATAAAGACTTATAATAATAAAAGAAGTCAAATAATTTATCATAAGTCTTTATCACGCATGAATTCTAACAAAATAGTAAAATTAAATAGATTTTAAACGGAAGCATTATTAGATAAAATTAGGAATTGTATAAACCTTTTGGCAGTAAGTTTATATTCGCCGAGAAACAGATTCTCAACAGATTCTCGACTGTACATATATATGTATTTAGACTCATAACAATAAAAGTCAATTAATTTAAAATGCGTCTAAATACATTAAACTGACAATTCCTCTGTTGTATTGATTTGTACACTATTTTTAATATTATTATGTACATGATTTAGAGTATCCTTTTTAGTGTATTATAATATAATAACTTCAATATTGTTAACATAATATTGAGGCATATGGAACATTCTTATTGCCTCTAAAAAATCTAGCTTCATGAGTGCCATACAAATGATGTGAAATTTGTAGAACATCTATATGCACGATCGAGTGTATAAGTTAATAATTTATTCCGCTACAGAGAACTAGGTAATTCTTCAGCCTGATTTTATACAATAACCTCTACTCTCTACGAATATGTGTGCAGCTATAAAGCTATAATATGATGTCTCTGTAGAACTCTACATTTCATTGCAAAATGCCTACACTTAATTAAAGTCCTACACACGACTACTTTGTTACTTCATTATCGATTGCGAAAAGGCAATGTATACATACAGTAGTAAATTTTGTAGACAAAATTGTTACCTATACGCCACAATTATTGTTATTATATTTACGTTATATATATAGTTACAATGGCAAATTTCTTTACAAGGTAATTGTACAAAAAGTCGATTTGAATGAGATATGATTTTTTACTATTATTTTATAATAGTATTACAGCTCTGTGAAATAATGTTTCCATAGTTGTATTATATATTTTTAAATTTGTTGAATTGGTCGAAATTTCTTTCTTGTTCCCAGCCATGTATTATTTTTAAACTTTTAGGTATTTAGGTATTTCCTTATCTCGAACAAATTTGCTGCAAATTATTTTAAATATGTTCTAGATGGCCAATGCTCAAACACAGTGAAAGTATAAATATTTCAAAAAATATTCCCCTAGTTGAAAATATAGCATCCATAAAATTTGCTTTAACTTTGTATTTTGTTTAGCATTGTTCCGTTAATAAAGACATAATATACTGATTTTTTTAATACTATTTGATTCGGCATTCAATAATTGTCATTGTGTTTTATTTATTGTACCAATTATTTATCTTACTACACATTTAAAATTTACTATACAATTTGAAATTTACAACACGATAATAAATGCAGTTATATATCATATCATTCTAATTTTACTGTATAACTTTATTAATCATCTAATTACAATATACGGATTTATTGTGGTGAAAGCGATCTTATATTGCTATTTTCTACACTTTTCTAATTGTTCTTTATTGGGCATTATTTGTATTAGAAATATCTATATATTTATATATAAAGATTCATACGGTATAAATGCATAATTTAATATCCGTTAAAGTTATTTACATGAGTTTAAACAATATAGGATAACCGAGGAATTCTGAAATATAATACTGAAATATCTTGAAAACGTTAATTGGTTTAATAATATAAGTATATTATCTATCTCGAGCTAGCAGAGAAATCAGATATCTCCTCGAGTTACCTACTAAAATATTTGGACGGTCTTATCCAATGATTCGACCAGAGTTTCAAATTGTTTGTTTGGTAATCGTGGGATGTTATTCTATACATATTATTTATAAATACCTTTTTATAATATCATTAATTGAATATATTTCATTTGTTATGTCTAATTATGTTTACTTATATATTTCTATATATTAGAAAATGTCAACATATAATAAACATTTAATATATTTATGTAAATATATTAATTTATTTGGTATATTTATAAACTAAAGTTTAAATACTGAAAAAATATTTCATAAACTTTATTAATTCTCCAATAACCTTTTAAAAGTAAATAAGTAAATAAAATAATGTAATTCAAGCTGATAATGCATATTTTAATCACATTAATATATTTATTAGCTTATTTTGTTATTAATGCTATATTGAAATGTGATTAAAATATTACACATAATGTTTGTATCAAACCGAATTAATTTGTTATAACATGATTTTAAAAATATTTGCTATTACTCCTTAAATTGTTAAATTTATTTGTTTGAATTTATTTAGAAGATTTTACTAGCATTATTATATTAGACCATTTTAAACGGATTGTGAGCAATTATTATATATACACATTTAAAACAATTACGTTTATTTCAA
Organism: Invenusta paracnida; assembly: GCA_036023295.1. Classification (NCBI taxonomy): domain Eukaryota; kingdom Metazoa; phylum Platyhelminthes; order Proseriata; family Coelogynoporidae; genus Invenusta; species Invenusta paracnida. The sequence continues at coordinate 2,588 of JAYRBW010016052.1, read as the reverse complement.
TTTTTATGTATGTAGGTATATATCAAAAGTTTGGTTAAAAAAGACCACAGCACTTATAATTTTAGAAACTGATTTTCATGTTTTTCAACTAAATTCATACAGTTATAGACTTAAAATATTTAGTTGGTACATCATATGAACTTATTATTTAATAATGAAAACGCATTCTTCAAATATAATAATCATAAAATATAAGGACAATTTTTGATAACATAATGTCTATTTCGTTACTTTTGTGTGTGAATTGACATTTTTAATTTATGATATTATTAATCTCTATATTATAATCAAATTTATGCTTATATCTCTGGGGCGAAACATTAAACTCGTATTAAAAATGTAGATAATGTTTTTAGATTGCTTAATCAGTTAAATTAATACAAAACTAAAAACGGGTAAAAAAGTGTGCTAATTAATACCTTTAGGTGTTGACATATTATATACCGACAATTATCGTATCGATGTTTCCCACAAAAATTGGGCGTAATTTTCGTCAAATTTTCTATTCCATACAGGTATAACTCAGGAGCAAATTGATGAGATTCGAATGCGACCAGAACGAGCAATGCTTGCAGATTTGAAGACACTTGCGAGAAACCGTGGTAACCTGAATCAAATGGACTCACAGGGTGCCACTCCGGTACGTTGTCTATATTTTGTAGACCTGTCTACTATATATATATACTGCATAATGATATATAGCGTGCCTTAATATCATGAATAGATGGATGTCGTGAGAAGAATAATAACAGATTCTCATAAACAATATCTGTTGTCGTATCGCCTTCATAGAACCATTTTTTCATTACGTTTTATCTTTAAGACATTTTAACTACGTTCTTCGATCCTAGTTTTTTTTCCATATCTGGTTTTCTGCTTAGCATTAATATAGTAACATGAGTGTACATGATAAATATCTGGTTTGATTTATCTGTTATATAAATTTGGTGTTAAAGTGCATAGAATAAATCATTAAAATAAATTAAACGGAGTTATTAAAATATTAAACTTATTGATTATGTTGTGGTATATCATTATATTTATCTTTCTTATCCTTCCAATCCAATTCTTTATTAGAACTTCAGTCAGGTTTAATAAAAACAATTAAGTTTCATTAATAAGTTTATTTTATTTTTATAAACAACTTACTATATATTATTTGATTGAATTATGTGAGATATCAAGTCAAAGGGTAGGGACATTAATACAGTGATTATAAATGTGCAATTACTTAAAAACAAATAGTATACGAGAAAAATAATGAATTCTTAAATTATACAATTTATTAATTCGACACATAAACTTATAATCATTTATTAACAGCACAAGCGTATAAATGTAGCATCTCAACTGGTTTTGATTCGCCTTTTCGTAAATCATTCCTGTCTGTCACTCCGTAAGTTCTTGTCTTTCCGTATAGTTATCTCTTAGTCTTTTTTGGTACAAAAGCTTACTACCACAGCACTTTTGTATTTTGACTGTTGTGGTATATTGAAACGTGTCTGGTTAGGGCATATACCTATATACTAATACACAGTATGATGCAAACATTGTAGGTACTTACAATCTTGATTGCAGTATTTCAGGAGCAGTTAGGTGTAGTAAACCTACTACCAACCCGCACTCAATATACCATCTAATATTGCTGTGAGAATGTGCAAATTGAAACATTGCTCTTGCCTATCCTTAGAGGTAATTTAAACTTGGTGTTTTGCAGAACATTCCGTATATGTATATATTGCTATTTGTCTGTTATACATTATTGTGCTTACATTGACGTATGTATCTGTTAAATATATTATAAACTTTCAGGAACGCAAATTTCATCCACGACAATATCACGCCGATACTTTTGCTGCTTTTATGCCTATATAATGTCTGTTTTTCTCATTTTGTGTGTTTTGATGTACATTGTTTTTTCTGATGAGATCAGATTTCTACATGTAATACTTCAGAATGAACTCTTTGCTATTATATAAAAATAAATGTGTCAAAACCGACAGATATGTGTATGACACTGGTAGTGTGCATTGTCTAACTAGGTACTTGTTGCTTAAACTATATTTTGTTTTCTTCCTTATAGTATATATTCTACTGTAAGCTCATACAGGTTTTTGGAAGATACATTTTCTTGTAAATTGGGCAATGTTTATAAGTAGTGGTGTATATAGAGTATAGTTGTTTACTAGTTATTCATCGTTAAAAAATGTAAATGTATTATTTCAAACTGCCTCCGCTTAATTCTGAAAAATAGTTATGTTTCTAACCTGTAAGATATTTAATTAGTTTATGTATAAATAAGATTTAAATTATGAAATATTTTGTTATTTACATTCATTATTTTTATAATGCTTATTTGCATTGGTTTATAGGGTTATAGGTGACATAAATGGAATATACTATTTATTTCTGTTTTAATAACAAATCTTAGCGTTTTATTTAAAAATTGAAAATGCACACTATTACTGTGTTGTATAATGGCATAAGAATTTAATCACGAAGGCTTTTTTATAGTAGTATTATATTGTTATTGCTATTCATTGCCTTCAAATTTCAATGATATTCTATTTTTCTAATCTTGTTTAATA
>JAYRBW010016041.1:0-12983 GCA_036023295.1 Invenusta paracnida | reverse complement strand
GCCTGATAATAATATTACAAATTTGTTACTTTGTTACTTTGTAAAACCGTAATATTATTAAATAAAATATGGTTTTGGGACTTAAAGAATGTTCTTGAAAAAAATAAAAGGGACATTTAGATTTGATGGTCAATAAGACCGGGGGAATTATAACTATAAATGTTAAGAAACGGTGCTATAGATGGGAACTACATAAACCTATAATTTATAAATACTATAACTATACAAATATCAGAGATAAGCCTCTTTAATTACACACAAATATAATATGCATGCGTTTTCCTTCAGTTTGGAAGAAGTGAAATATGTACTTCTATAACATTTAAACACTATTTTAAATAAACTATGTCAAAGTGCTGTACGATATAAAAACAAAATAACAGGCTAAGAAATATGTAACTAGTATAAAATCAGAAACCATTTACATCAAAGCAAACAACTACCTCAATTATTTTTTGCAATCTTCTTCTTTTTCTGCATAATCAATGTCTGGGCTTCATGTTTCCGCTTTTCACCATTCTGCAAAAAGAGTTGAACAAAGCGCATTTGTGGCAGAGACTTTGTTGAAATCCTAGGCACCCATAGCAGCCTGTAGCAATTCTATTCCTTATTTTTGAAAATACTGTGCCTTGAGAATCTGCCTGTTTGCTTTTTCCCTTCCGATGTGTGGGTCTGGCTGTATTTCCAGTGCATCAGCAGAAACCTTGGTAATTAATTCTGGTGCTTTCTTTTTTTCTACGATTCGACACATGTATTTATCTCGCACACAGCAGACATCTTTCAGCGGTCTTGCTGTAATTGGCAATTTTTCAAGTTTTCTGTCAAATTAAGTCATGAATGAAGATGTGGCCTTGTAGCCATTAAGTGTCTCATCCCTCATTCGTGTCCATTTGTCATTCAAGATAAGCTTATTTTCACTAGATGCTCTTTCTACATCCGAATTCCCATGTGACCGAATGAGAGCGATTTTGATGAAGACTGACATGTTGGGGAATTTATATCCTGTTGGTGTTTCAATGGTAAATATTTTTCTCCAGAAATCATCCACACGCTGAATGAACTGGGCTCCATTTGCTTCGTCATTATTATCATCATCATCACTGGATTCCTCTTCAAATACCTCAGTAACTTTCTTTTTGCAGTTTCCAATTATTCGGTAAATAACACAAATTAATACATGTAACACTATATTAAATACAGCTTTATATACTATAATATAGAAACGATTTATAAAAATAATGGTCAATATGTGTCAAAACAAGTCTATTTTAAAATTATGTGTCAAAATAGTATAATTTATTCATTATTAAAATAAATTCATAATATTATTAAGCTTTAACACATTTTAACACATGGATTTAAAAATTAATTGTTTTGAAACATTTTGACGCATATTTGTTTAGGAAATAGATTTGACAAATCGGACCACCCCTGCCACTAAAAACTAGATTGCTAATTGAAATCCTGCCCTGTACTGATGAAGACCAATAAGGTTAAGTCTCTAATAAGATTTACCCAATATAACAGTTTTTCAGAATTAATTAACCGTCAATCCCTACTAAATATCTCGATTAACAAAATATATTGATTAGAATGTTTATTTTTATCAATACAAACTCACATCCTCAAGATGGCGATTGAACCAGGCCCAGCGGGGCATGAGGAACTCTCTTAGGAGGGCGTAGACGAGGAGTACAACCGGGAAGAGGAAGGAGGGATAGGGTTTCTTCCAGAACTCCGTCATACAGTTGAAGGTTACGAGGACCATGATCACCAGACCCTGCAGTTCACATAGAAGACAATGACAAAGGATTTAAGAACCCGCTATGTATTATAAGCATCAATGAGTAGCTCTCTATCAAATCGCCATGCCAACCTGAAAACATCCAAAGACGAGGAGGTGTCGGAAGGGCAGATTGCGCAGATAGTCCGTCTCTGGCCAGTGTTTCCGACGCTGTAAGAGGGCCATAGAGCGCCGGATGAACTGGAGATCACGTAAGCCCATGACTCCCATGTAGAGGAACATGCCATACATGGCGGCCATTGGTATGAAGGAGAGAACAACGCCAAGGAAGATGGATAGAGCCACCAGTAGGCCAACTGCCATTCCTGTCACACGCTGCTCAGCACATCCGATTATCCTACAAATATTAAGTATTGTGTACTGCATAATTATACTACTCACACATTTAAAAGTAGACTATCAATAATACTATAACTTAAAACTTTAATTTTACCAATATTACCAATTATATTGAATCCTAGACATATATATAAGTTGATAGATAAAATAATAAAAAATAGTCACACTAATAATTATTATTCCGATAATTTCCATTAACCAACTAGAATATGTATGATTCCTTAATACAATCTGTTAAAGACAAGTCTAAATGCAAGTTGTCTGACTGACTTGTGTGGCACTCCGGGTGGTGTCTTTTGGTCCCACTTGGTCATAGCGATAGCATGACTGGAAGATCGAACCACAGCTCCCGTGACGAAGGGCCATCCGATCATCCCCGAGACAACCGGGAAGATGACCAAACAGAGGAAGAAGTCCAGAGAAAAGAGGCAGGGCTTGTGCAACTTACGTTCTGACTTAGCTACTGTCACACTGATGTTGGCGGAGGTAGAGAAATATATTCAAGTTATTAGTCTTATAATCTAAATATTATGACAAGGATATTTACATATTTAATAAATATTAATGCACTTTAATTTTATACTACTTAAGGATTTCAAAGTAGTCCATCAATAATATTTCTCTAACATATAAAAAAATAGTAATACGCATTTAATATAATGGTAACAATTTCGTTTTAATAAAAGTGCGAAAACATATTCTATATATTAGTAGATGGTATTTCAGAAGGGATAATTCAGCATTAAAAATAAACATAATGAGCAGAATTAGTATTACTTAGTAGCTTAACTCACCCCGATATCATAGTTTCTGTGGCGATAAGCATAGCCAGACAAATGCCCACGCCCACAGCGAACCCATGTAGCGCAGGAGACGTCGATGCTGCCGGCAGTTTACTCCAGAACTGAATGTGTATCCAAGAGGAGACATTAATGTCAGCTCGACTGGCCGTGGGAACGTTGAGAGTGGCCAATTTGAAGTCGGCGAAGAGGAGACGTTCGATGAGAATCACCAACAGGATACCCAGGGGCACGTTGAAGGAGCCCAAAAGGTTGCGCATCTAAGCAGGAGAGGCATTTTGATACACAATAAAAAAATTATGCTATACGTTAACATGGTCATTTCTAAATAAAAATACCTCCATTAAATTTCTCTCAACTTAGAATCGATTATAAAGAAGTGTAAGTTTCGAGGAAGACAAGGCCAGATACATTTAGTCAATCACTACCATTGGTACGCACCTTTCTGGTGAAATAATTGCCTCGCTTAAGAGCAGTCAGGGCAAGACAGATGGCAAGCATGAAAAAGGCCAGAAAGAATGTGGCGGACGCTCGCGCCTTGTCTAAATCAATTTCATTGAGGGCTCGGGATCCAGGTGACGTTGAGTTGCTCTCCGGAATTGAAACTTGGAATGAAGGAAACATCTGTAAAGAAAAAAAAATCAATGATATTGTACATTAACAGGTTGTAAAAATAGTAGTAAACTGAATACAATTTTTCAAAAATATCTATGTATCTTTCATACTACTGATAATAGCACAAGTAGTGTTAGTAGTTAAATACACATGAATAATAAAAACCGACAGTAAAAATAGTTACCATTTGTGATGGCATAGAAAATAGATCAATCAAAATGCTTACTCTGGACATGGTGACGAGGGCCTTGAAGATAAAGAAGATACCGATGAAACAGTTGAATATCTCCTCAACAGACCGACGAATGAAGCGGACGATAATGCCGAGATTGAAGGTCATAACAATCAGTCCGGTTATCATCGTGTAGAAGGCCACCCAAAATCTGAGCACATGAAGATCCACATCGAGTGGCTGAGCCAACTAAAAGTAAAAGGATCGACAAACACGTTTACAGTGGTGGTACCTTTCATTGACAATGCACATAACATAAGCGGTGGGCACACCTACCATACTAATGGAGGTCTCTATGATGAAGGTTGGGCCAGTCATACCGACCACAATCAAGGGCTGACCTCCTATCAGCGCAAAGACGAACTGGATCACCCCGGCAGCAACCAAAGTAAGAGCGATTGTGAACCTTGCCGACACCAGACTGTCTGTTGAGTGGAACGGACACAAAAGAGAGTGGGAAGGGAGTTAGTTAGATGGGAGGACGACATTGCAGTAAGAAGAGTCACCTACGTACTCATTAGGGCACCAAACGTGATCGCCGGCGCCAGACAGGTGAAGTAGACGAAGAGGATGCCCAGCATCACCGTCGCGATGTTGTCGCGGCAAACCGCATCCCTGAAGTCGCTCACGAAGCGCATTCGATAGCCGCGCAGGTCACGATAGAGACCCGAGAAGGGCGGGCACATCTCTGCGCGACACCACCGGAAACAGGCGGCGGCACCACTACCACCACCATGTCTACCATAGCCTCCGCCTGTGTCGCTAGGGGCGCCCCCCAGGTTGCTCTCGGCACGCTCAAGTTCAGAGTGTCCGTGCGGACGCGAGTACTTGACAGCATCCGGACCTTTGACTGGAGTAGTGAGATAATTCAAGAAATAAATGATCTATAAGAAGTAAGCATGTTATAAGTATACTAATAAGATATGTGTGCTCTTTAGTGGTAAAAATGGATATCAAATTATAAATGCACTAAATCTTATTATGTATAGTTGACAAGCTTATGGAATAACAAGGAAATTATTAGATGCCACTAGTTAATACAAACATTTAAACTGATTTTTATAACAAATAGCGCGCTGTTTAGAGATTTTTTAAAATTTTACTATAACTACCAAACTATAATATTATAATATTTGTTAAGCGCTTATATAATATGTATAATAGTACAATATAATAAAAAAACACCGCTTTTATTGGTAAACAATGTAAACTACTGATACAGTAAGTTAGTAGTAAATAAAATAACAACTACAATAATTTAGATTACACTACGTTACGTGATACATTTTTAGCGTTTTTCAAAAGTAGAATCATTAGAAACGCTCTTTTTTCCAGGAATCATACACATAATTTTAATTATGTAATCAACTTTTTTTAAAACTCAAACGAAACATTTCATTTGAACTTCGATTTGGACACTGGCAGAGGCGTGTGGGGAATCAGATGTGGCCTACTTAGTTTCTATGGTAATGCCGAATGATTCAGACTTTTGGAATGAACGATTTCTAGAGAGCGACATTGGAATCGTTAATGATTTTACGTTTGGAAAACGCTTTTTATAAATATAAGTTTAAATTACCCACTGAATGTTAATTTTAGAGACCAGTTAATTATTTGTGGATTGAGAATTTTACTGCTAAATTATATTTTAACATTAATGATATGATAATGGCAAAATTCAGAAGGTTATATAACTATAATATATTAAATATTATTAAAACGTTAAAAAACATTTTTTTGTAAAAAACTTATATCAGTCTTATCTCGTAACTTTATTAAAAAAAGAGCAGTGAAATTAAGAAGAGTGTGATAACATAAGAAAAGTGTAATTCATAAACAATTGATTAAATCAATCACCATTTTATTGGTGCATAATGTATATAAAGAGGCAATACAACAGTTAAGGCAATGCATAATATATAGACGATAGAGCAATATGATTCAATGTTCAGTATATAATGGTGAAAATATAATGGCGCTTTACATAAAGATACAATACAAATGTTAGCTGGATGTATGGAATAACTTATTTGAATATAATTATGAACTAATTAGAGCCATATATAATGCGTATTAACATGCAACGAAGTTATTCTGGCTAAATCGCTGTATATAAATAAATATACATATCAGAATTTGACAAATATGGCCCAAGCGATAATATAATCGGATATTAAATTAGTTTATAATTCTCCAACATTAAACTAAATAAATTATTCGTTACAGGGAGTCACATTTTCTTCACAAACATAACATATTTTCGAAGCATAGTTGATCGTGTCACAATTGTTAAAATAATTAAATACGATGCAAATTAAACGATAAATGTTAACTAAACAGACTCGTTTTTTCCTAACTTACAATGACTATTTAATTACAAAACAAATACTTTTAGTTACTTTTTTTGAAGACAATTTTTTAAGCTAAAAATGGGAATTATAATCAAGATAAATTCTAGGAATAATCATTGTGAAATGGTAAACGTAAAACAAAGACGAACAAACATATTAAAATGAAATGAGAGTAAAAATAAACACACGAAATAATCATTTTTCTTGTACAGAAATTATGCTTTTGATGCCAGCATTTCATAATAGGAGCACATATTATGACCATATTGCACGTCTAACAACTCCCAAAAAACAGTTTGAAATAGCGTTTAATGTTGTTAAACAAATTAAATAACAAGAACAAGTAACAAGTAGTGGGCGGTTCATACCGGTATTATCATCTGCTTCAAGTGTCCGGGTTTCAGCTAAAATTATAAGCATGGGGTATCCCAGGGTTCAGAGAAAGGACGGGGATGAATAGCAATGAAGCAGGGTCTACATAATATTACATTAACAGCTGTCCTGATAATAAAGAAGATCACACTCAAAATCAGCGGGTAATGCACTCAGGACATTTCAAGGGCATTAAAACATTGTTTAGGTATTATTTGTTTAAACGTTTTAATTAATAAAATGGAAAATAGTAATATATCACCAATTTGCTGGTTATAAAAGCCAACCCTAAAGAATATTATTATTAAATATTTTATATCGACTAAAAATTTAATTATTCGTAGTTTGTAAATTGTGTGTAACTATTAATATGTTTACAAATAATAACACTGACTTATAATATAATAATAGCTTATATAATGAAACTACTATGATAATAATATCAATTTCATATGTATTTTCAAGTAAACGAAATCTTCCTATATACTACTTATGCAATATAACAGTAGTGCCCTGAGTAAATATATATTATCTATAAGAATTTAAATAAACGACATTAATTTATTCAGACTTTTAAAATGATAATAAACGTATCGAGACAGTGTAACCTAGCATAACCGATTTTATAGTTAATTTTTTACAATTTCAAACAATAGGCAGACTCACAATCGGCCATGGGTGCTTTCAGCCTCAAACGCAGCTTGGTAGCCTCCTTCTCTCGGAAATAGTTTCTAATTTGAGCCTGCATACCACCGAGCATACGCGCTGTAGTGTGCTGCAGGAGTGGCACAACAACCGAGTGATCAAGGAAGATGCGTACACCCTCCAGGAGATCGTCCTTGTTAATGGATGCGTAAGCTGTGCTCCGGAATTCCTAAAAAAAGAAACAGAGGTTGGTGGATTGGTTTCGCGGCATAACGATATACACAGTTTTAATAAAGTTCGACTTACAAAAAGCTAATACAACAAATATTAGAGTTTTCAGTTTGAAATTGGACGCCTGACGTTCAGAATACTGATTTAATTATTGGATTTTAGCAGCGTTCGTTATTAGAGAAGCACCAATCAAATGGAAATTATCAATGTTCAAAATGAGACTGTTTCCTTTTAACCTCAAATAACTAGCATAATTAATTCAGCTTATCGAAAATGCAGTGAATACTGGAATTTAAATTGTATTTTCTCTACACAATGGTTTGCATATTACGATGCCTTTTCTGAATCTATAAGTACCAATAAACTAATATATATATAAAACCGTTTAAATACATCATGGAAGATACTTTTTTTATGTTCATAATACGAATCCTTTTAGCGTAAGTAGATATAATATTAATATGTTCAATGTTAAAATCTGAGTTGTGAAGCAATAGAATCTACACATTTCTCGAGTATGATGCGCTGAAGCTGACTCTTTCCTGTGCCTAATTAAATGCTTTCATATGCATATCATACGACTAAGTATAAAACTAAAAGCAGTAAATTTAAAGCAGCCAAAACTAAAGAAAACGTGTCGAATAGGAATCTTAATAGACAGCAGTCTTTTCCTTACAAAACAGTATTAACACTCATTACGCTTAGAATTGATTTCGTTTTTAAACTTTATTAAAAGCGAAAATCAGAACAAAACGTTTTTTATACACAGGTGTAGTTAAATTGACAGAAGCAACTTTGTCGATTAATTAGAATAACGTTGCGGGAAAATGTAAATAGTCAAAACTATTTTTACTAAAGCAATATACTTAAAAGGAATACTTAAATATGATATTTGAATTAAGTATACCCACGTTTAAGTGTGTAGAATCTTTGAATATATAGCTATTTACAACAATCTAAATCCCTATATTTACCGCATCTTCGTTGAGAACTACTTATTTAGGCTGCTTAATTGCTTTTAAACAGAAACAGGCTCTAATTTTGGACAATTATAATCTCAATTGGATTGGTGATTGTCAAAATAACGGACGCTGCTAAAGTGAATAAACAAAACTCGACGCAGGCGTTCCAATTTGAAATTCCAATTCAAAATAGGACGGCTAAGCGCGGTAATTATTTGAACTTTGACATTATTACCTCGATTTTTAATTTAGTAGCGCGAAAGTCAAGGGTGTCCGACCCATTTCTTGTATTGTTTTGTACTAGATTGCAGTAAGATTGTAACACATTAAATAACTAAAAGTCCTATAGTACACCCAATTTAATACGGATTTAAGCTGCAAATAATACCACTACTACCTCGGTATGTACTACTTAACTATTACTAGGTATTATCAAAGACTTTCTAACATACACACTAACTTAGTAGAAAAGGTAGACAGAGAGCACTGATTAATTATCAGATCAAAGGTGAAACAGAAGTCAAAGCAGCAAGGGATGACAGCATGGAGTGGGTCCTCGTAACTGCTGTACAATGACGGTTTGGATCCACGATATCAAAAGGAGCATATAAACAACATACTAACACACAAAGAATGACAAATAAGCTTGTCTCCCAAAAACAATGGAGAAGAAATCTTAATCATACTAAAACAATGTATGCGTTGACAATATGACGTCTGTATTCTTTATAAAATACTTACTGACATAGTCAGTTCAATGAAATATACAATATTGTAACATATGTTAATGATGAAATATATTACGAAGGCAAGATGTTACTTCTGTACTATGATATATTGAGCTAAAATACTTAATTTAAAAGATTACAAATCGTATAATACAACGTTGAGGAAAAAACTGCAAAGCTACATTGATTCTGCCTAAAAATTATAACATTCTGGCAAAGTTCATTTTAATAGGAAACAATTATTTGACCTTATAGTCAGCTTAATACGGTGCCAAAAAATTGGACACACATTTAAAAATAGTTTTAAATAACAAGTAAACTATTATAATATGACGATAAACGGATTCAAACGTATATCAAAGGAACAAAGTAAGAAAAAAGGATGAACTCACCTCATCAATGAGCATGGTGGAGATGACACGGCCCACCTCGGGATAATCGATATCGGGAATATCAGGCCCCACAAAGAGGAAGACGAAGCGCACCGGCAGCTCATCAATCTCCGTGAGCATGTGTGAATGCAGACCAGGCTGAGCGAGTCTGGCCAAGAGCATGAGCGGACGCGAGAGCTGATCCAAGACGCCAACCTGGACGGAGACAGCCTCGAAGCCACCGCGGAGACGGCCCGCGAGGTCGCTCTTGAAGTTGAACGAGGGGCGGAGACGGGATCGGGAGCCGCGTCTTGGGATGGTCACCTGTTGGGGGAGCCAGAGGACGGCCTTGCTTTGTTGGCATTATATAATAATATGTAACATTTGAGAAAGTAGGCGTTACGAAAATCTTTTCGCAAATAGCAATCCAGAATTTCAGTGTAATTTTGCCTCGTATAGAAAATTGCTGAAACAGCCTTATATTCAGCCACAAGCGAGCATTAAACTAATCAAAATCGATAGTGATAGAGAGATAGAATGTTTATTTAAAAGCTAATTGTCTACATACACTAACAATGTGTTATGTAACAATACATATTATTATTCAAATCGATAAGTATTCCTGAATGAAATATATTTACTAGAAACATTATCGAGATAATAACAGTAACATGTTTTTGTGAGTCTGGCAGTGAAAGTCGTTTTCAATAGCTACCTGAATATGACGCATTTTAGGTATCGTTAAACTTTCGAGGCTACGTTATTTGACTTGGAAAACTGTTGTTTACTTTACAAAAGTTGTGTCGTCCAATAGAATACCCGTCGACGTAATAATCCAGTGTTCATTGTCGTCATTAATTCTCACGTATAAGGCAGCTCGCGTCTGGACAATAATATCTAGATTAGTATATTGAGTCATTAAAATATTGATTTTGTTCGCACCGAGTCGCAAAGAAATAATAACGTCAATTGCATTATCATATCGTCGACTCATCTGAGTAAATAGGAGCATTGAAAAATATGTAACTCAACTCTTTGAGGGGTCTTAATTGGTTGAAAAGATAAACAAAAATACCATCTACTTCTATAGCACAAATGGGGGGGTACCTACTATTTAAATATCAAGATATTGATAATTTTGTCCATCTAAATTAATATAATAAACATACCTCTGGTATATCTTCTCCCAAAGATGTGGCTTTTGAGCCCTTTTTCCCTGAAAATAAAAAAATGACAAGAAGTTGAACGACTAATTTATAAAATAACAATATTAATAAACCAAAGCGTATTTTAGCAGAGCTGTGAAATCCTAACGAATTAACAAATTATAACAATATACAGAAAAATCCTCAACAAAGTTTTTACTGAGATTTATATCACACATTTAAAATGTAGTAGAACGGGGTTTATAAGACCCACAAAGACGTGCAGGCAAACAAATTGAGAACAAGGCAATTCAAATAACAAAACTATTAATGAACAATTCTATAGTCATACTTCCTGAAAGACAGTAAGGTTCCTGAAAATCTGGAGGCAAAACAATAAATAGACAAGTAGAGCTTAAACCATACAGAAACATAAACAAATTCTGAAAATATCGATATTACTCGTTTAAAGGGAATTAACAAAAACCTCATTTAAAACAAATATCTTCCCCTATCAATGTAAACAAAACCGCAGTTGCGTTCATGCTTTATACGCACCAGCAAGATGCAAGTTGGCCGGTGAAGTCATCCGATTCTTGGCGGCAGCGACAGTCTCAATACTCGTATTCCGAGCGCCACCGAGCGGTACGGAGCTGTGCGAGTTCCCCGTCAAGGTCGCGCCTCCCTCGTAGTCCTTCTCTCCCACGTGGAAGTGGCGCAGGTGAAGGGCCGTCCTGAGCACATCGGCTTCCGAGAGGGAGCAGGCGGATGTCTTCACGAGATGAGCGAGCATGTAGTCCACGACTGTGCCCAGACTGTCACAGGGTACGTCCATTAATACAGTGCCTGAAGGCGGAGTTATAAGGAGAGTAGAGGCGACTTCATATTTTATCTAATTCGAGATAGGCGAAAGAGTTTCAAACAATATTGTTATTGATGCGTTTTTGGCCTTCGCAATATTTCTTTTGAAACCATATTTTTAGTTTCACAGTTCAATAGCCGAAATGATCTATAATTATTATACATATTACTACAAAAATTATTTATTAAAAAGTAATTTCACTTGTCATGACATAAATAAGAAAAATAAAAACTTTTACTTGAAAGTCTGCACACAATTTTTTTTATTTACCTTGTTCAAGATACCGACGGAACTGAAGAAGCGCATGGAACTTGAGCGGCGGACAATGAGCGGAATCGAATCGGTCCGCGGCCTCGTTGAAGTCCTCCTCGTAGCGCACCCAACGGGCCTTCTCCTGCCACTCCCATTGATTATGGCGTGCCTGGAAACTCAACACGTCCATCTCCACGAAGAGAGGATGCTCTGCGGAAATTAGGGCCCGCTGACCGCCGAGGCCACTACCCGCTGAGGGCTGGAAGCCACTGGCATTGGAGACATTGTGCGGGAAGCCGAGGAAAGGTACTCCTCCTCCTCTTCCCGCGTATGGCGGGGGACTTGAAGTGCGACCCGTTTGAGAGTAGCGTTGGAGTTCTCCACTGCTCAAGGACTTCGGGATGTTCTCATTGCCTCCTGCTGCAAGTGCGAATACACAATATCCATATTGTGAAACAAAAATAGTTTATATTTTCGCTAATTATCAAACTACACTACTTATAAAATATCGAGTAGTATATCATTGTTCGACAGCTTAAAAATGAAGTAAATATAATGTATTACCAATGATTAACAGAATTATCGTGTTAACTAAGTTGCAAAAAGTAGACAATATATTTTATTCTAATTCAATATTTTACTTCCCAATATATTGCACAAATGAACAGCTTTATAAACTAAAGTTAAGAAACTAGATATATACAAAAAATAATAATTTGTCAATTTAAATGTTTTTATTCAATGATAAAAAAGGTGGATTAAAAATAAATATTGATAACATAAAGAATTAGGATATGCATAATAAAACTTCAATAAAATGCTATCAATATAATGAATTGCATCACTCCGTTTCAAGTTGACAACTACATACTCATAAATGTTTAACCATATATTACTGAGTAAGCAACGAATTACTAATATACTAATCAGACATGCAAAACTAATTCATTGCGATTTATTTCTAATTTGTCAACATATCACAGCGAGCTGTATTTCTACTTTAAACAATATCGACGTTCCAAGAACTATATGCAGTAAGCGCCAAATCCTTATTTTTCAGGAGAAGCGAAAAACAGTGCATTTTTAGCTTCAATTTTTTAAATGTAATCTGCGACAAAAAGGTGTTTAGTAATTTAAAGAAAATCCTGCACTACAAAGTAGACATTCCAAAGTTAGTAAATCATGACTTACTTGTACAATTATATTATTAGCTTTGGATAATAAAGTCATTTGAAAAAATAAACTGTCGCTTACGTCAATTAATTCTGGTTTTA
>JAYRBW010016030.1:0-12983 GCA_036023295.1 Invenusta paracnida | reverse complement strand
ATGCGGTGTTTTATTGGTAACCAATGTAGTCTCTGAAGTAAGGGAGCAGACGGGGTGAGCCATGGTGATCCAGTTGCAAGTCTGGCAGCAGCATTTTGTACACGTTGTAATTTCATTAATAAACTTCGTGCAAGAACAATCAAAATTCAAGCTGGAATATTTTTTGTTATATAGTGAAGTAAACTTTTGTTTTGCACTATTTGGCAAGGCACAATCAATCAAAGAGATTTTGACCAAATTTATCGAGCAAAACCTTTCTCTTCACAGCTGACAGTTTATAATCAGGGCCTTTTGGTTAAATATGATCAGTGTAAAGTTTAGTATATTGCGTCTTCACGGCAACTGATACGCTACTTGATGATGGCCGCCATTAGCTCCAATAAAATTGTGGCAAAAAATTCTCGACATTCTGAACTGAATGCTTGGATCCAGAGACTATTAAAAGTACAGTACGGGAAAATTAGATCTTGTGGGTTATGTCTCTCTGGGCCGTATTATTTTTCATATGCTTTACTTCTATTATTTTGTAATATTTGTAATAATGTTTTTTAACGATTCCTATAAAATAATCAACGTAGGTTCATCGAATTTTGATATCCTGATAAAGGAAGCCATTTTAATTAAACTCATAATCCTTTCTTGAAATAACAGGTTTCTGTTTTTCTAAGCGTATTCTAGCCTCTTTTAGCCACTATAGACTCTATTTATTTTTCTTATTGTACGTGTTTTAACACTGTCATGCTATTTAGCTAGTCACTTACACTAGCTTTTATATTAGCATTTAGGTATACTATTGTATTTTGTGTTTTCTCAATTTAATATTCTAGACTATCATGCGTGTTTCCTGCCAGTTTTATACTTATTGTATATATGAAGAAGAGAAATTGTTGTCTCAAAACATGTTGTATAATAAAATGTATTCCAATTTAATGTTGCCTGGTTTACTTGGTTTTTACTCTGAATTCCAGATTTTACTAATAGATATACCTGTGAGATATATGATATAGATATTTTCAAATTTAAATTTACGCATCTAATTGACATTTTACTATTATACATATACTACAGTATATTTTGTTTTTAAATCGATTTCGTCATTTTTGTTGTATTAGTAATTCTAATATAACATTCTGTGTCTATACATTATTTTTATAGAAAAAGTATGTTCGGGAGGATATATGTATAATGGTTGAGCCCATCAAAATCCATGTATTAACATGTATTCTATTCAGAACTGTTGTATTTATTGATATTGTATAATTGTTATTTTATATATGTGCAGTTAATATAAATTTTAGTTTTTGAGCAAGTATATGAAACACACAAACATTGTACATTTTTTTATATATGCCCGTTCTATTTTTTTTACCAGAGTACTTATATGTAACCACATAGCCTGCACTTGTTCATGAATCGTCAAGAGATTGTGGCTAAAGCCAAGATTTATTGGGTGTCCTGTTTTCAATTTCTAAAAATTCTAATCGGTAATGTCACAAAAATATAAAAATTCAATATATACTTGTAAAATACCAAGTATAATACATCAACTATAATTAAGTTTGATTCGTTTTCCTTTGAGGCATAAATTATCAGGATACTCTACATAAAATGTGCTTCAGTTGAATTTAGACAATATGGCGGTTTATTGATTAAAAACAATATTTGGTTTAGTCTCTTTAATATCAAAACTTTCAATTCATTCGATATAGAATCCTGATATGTTAAACATTTCGAAAACGTTATTTTGTTTAACAATAATTGAAATAAAATAAAATGAACTACATAGTAGGTTTAAAAGCATGGAATAGTAAATCAAGAAAAATTATGAAAAGCTAATTTAAAAACAATAAATACTCGTATACAACAAAATAGATTTGAGCCATTTATAATATTGAAATATATAAGTCGCATATATAATAGTAATATAGGAGTATATAAATTTGGTGAAGAAAATTAAAGTTAGAAAGATAAATCCTGAAAATTATGTTAACCCCAACTATTAAAAAAATAAAATGACATATTTTACCTAGCAACACAATGATGCATGCAGCAACGGATCATTGAAAACGTTAAATAGGTAATAAAACCTTTAATTACATCGATTTTATATAACCAGGCTTCATACTTTACTGACAGTTTTCAATGATCTCTATAATTTTTTAATTGATTTATTATATTACCTGAAGCAAAAGTAATCCCTCAGTAAATTTTCCTCAAAGATTTTTGAAAAGCCTTAATAAAATAAATACATAATATCTACATTAATTTGTCATTGGAAATAAATATGGGCAAGTCACCATTTGTGCGACTGGTTCCCTTCTAAGAAAGGAGTATAACATATTTAATTATTGATATTTTGTACTGTAGAGATTTCAAAATTTATTTAATAATAACTGAATTAGTTTTGTAGGAGATGTCAAAATAAGTACCGATACAGTTTAATAAAATCCCCCTTTTCTTATTTTGGACTCTACCATATATAGCATAGCCCACACTCATAGTCCTTAAGAGACTTAATGGAAGTAGAAGGTGAAAAAGTCAGGTAACAGGGAAATCACATACCAGCAGAGTTAAGGTTTGCAAGAGCTTATTCTGCATAGAATTTATAACTTTAACACATTTTTTAACAATTATTTTTCTCGACTTCAAAATGTTAAGGTTCATTTTAAATTTTTTTTGTTTTATAGTTAAAATTCACATCATACTCAGATCAAGTTTTCAGATGCAACGGGCAAAATTTTGAAAATATGTAAGACTATAAGATTTATTGAAAGATTATTTTTGACTTATGTAAATTGTGTAGTTATTGATAAAAAATATGAATTTTGCAACAAAAAGAAATTATATTCTATTCAAATGCCCATTAATTCAAAATTGACTTATTCATACAATATGGGATTCATAATCATATTCTATTGTACCTATCTATTTTAAATAAGAAATCCATGTAATTGCTTATATAGGATACATTCATAAGCATAATATAAATTCAGATTTATTTTTATTTTATTGCTAAATGTTGTGTAGAATAAAATCCCAAAAAGCAAATATTGATATGTTGAGGGCAAAATATTTGATCAAATTTGTTTGAAAACTACTCGCGATATTTGTTGGCTTAATTGAATTTTCTTCCTGACCATATGAATACGGCTGACAAAATTTATTTTCCACTGTCCACTAGAAAAAATAGGATCATATTGTGTTTACCTAACTTGTTTTCAGATGTATTATGCTTGCTACATAGATGCGTGTTCTACAGGATTCACAAGATATGGTTTTATGAGTAGTCATTGTTTTACACAAGTCAAAATGTTCGACTAACACATTTTGATTAAACAAAACTGCAGAAATGTTAATGTAACAAAGAATGTACCTATTTAAAATCTATTTAAAATCCAGTAAAAAATATCATATCCTTATCGAAATTATGGAAATTGGTTTTGTAACATGTATAAAACTCTTTATATATAATAAGCTTTATAGCTTTACAAATAAATCATTTATTTTCTTTATATTAAAATATTATAACTTTTATTTTGATAATTCTATATATGGAATATATATAGAAAATTTATAGCTTAAACCTTATAACGTATATATTGACATATATGAAAAATAAATAAATAAATATAATAAGAAAAATATAATATTTTAATGTATTAATATTATATGGTTTTGGTATGTTACGTATAGGTATTATAGGTACATTAGGAATATATACAGGTTGGTCAAAAAGTTACTATACAGTTCAAGTTAAATTTAATTTATTTAACGTATATAAAACTATTTACAGATGAATATCGAACACAAAACATCATAAACGGGTTAATGTTTAACGTAATCCTGAATACAAAAACAGCTTCTATCAACGTGTGTTCAAATTGCTTGCCCTCTGCTTTAACACATTCTTCACATCTGGAGAGTACACTTTGACATCTTACGACATAAGTCCTTGTTTGCATCAATATCACGGAATGCTTCAGAAATGAATTGTCCGAGATCACCAAGAGATAGAGGTTTCTTCGTGTACACTAAATCCTTAACAATTCCAAAACCACTGAAGTCCATCGGTGTCAAATCTGGGGAACGAGGAAGAAATTTTATGGAGCCGTTCAATCGATTTTTATTCAAAAATGTCTAACGAATGTCTAAATGTCCAGATAATGTCTAACAGTCAATAAATAGTGCAGAGGAGCAACATCCTTCTGAAAATAAAGTTGTTAAAAGTCATCACGTAGTCGTAACTGCGGAACAACCGTATTTCTGAAAGCATTCATTTAAATAGTCCCTGTCACTGTCCCTTTAAAGAAAATAGGTCCCATAGTTCCGAATGACGTAATACCAGCCCAAACAGGTTGGTTTAACTAACTCTTATTAGTTATTAGGGTGTTTTCTGAACTCCAATAAACAGAATTATGACGGTTAACGTGTCCACTAAGATAAAATTGTGCCTCATCAGACCAGACTATTTGGTCTACAATGTCAGGATAGTCTATAGCTTTAGTCCATAGCTTGACTAATACAGAATAATAAATTTTCTTTCATCTAATGTCAGCTTTCGTGGCATACTCAGATTAATTGTCGCTGTAATGTAGTAATAATAAGAAGTGAAAAATCTATTTCTAAATTCACATTTCAAATGTAGGTTTCAAATTTCAAACATTAATTCAGCATCCATAAGAATAAAATTCCATAAACATAAACATAAACTATAGAGATACATTACTTTAGATGAATTAATTTTAACTTTAAATGTATGGTAACTTTATGACTACCCGATATATTACGATTTACTGATGAGTTTATTTAATATCGGATAAAACCACACATAATGAATTATCCGTCTATCTTATGAAAAATAATGTTTGTCTAATGTTAGCAATATGACTAGGTACGCCATTCTGGTTAAAAAGTTTAAAACTCAAATATCTTCTAAATTTATACCAAATATAAGTAGGTTAATTACAACAACAAAAAATTGTAGGTAATATGATATGTCTCATATCAGCAATATTTCACTCTACTGTTCCAGTTAAGAGATTAATCTATATCTAGGTACTAAATAAAGTCAGTCACAAAAAAGGTATATCGAGTAGCTATTAGGTATCTACCTATTATTACTATAGAAAGAATTCCAATAAAGCAAAATATTGTTATGGTAAAATATATTTCTTATGAGGAATGTATACTTAAAGTATATTCTTTTATAGTTTGTACAAAATGATTCCGGGAAAAGTAAGTTAAGATCTAGGTATAGGGGGTTAAATATATAATATAGTGATATTATTTTTAATATTGACGTCATAAGTATCTTATCATTTTTAGAAAAGTAATTTGATCTGTAACTTAGAAATTAAATTCCCATTTGAAAGATGTTTAATTATATATATATATATATATATTTGGTATATGCAAAGCTATAAATTAATTAAATATAAAAAAATGTCTTATAATACGAGGTAAGCTTTTTGTTAGGTTTGTGATACGTTGTTGAACTTAATTTTATACTTAAATAAAAATTATTATTTCTTACATATTTTAATTAGAATAAATAAGCTCTCAAAGATATATATGCAAATAATTACAATTTATACATTATAAAGTTTGATTTGTTTATATGAATAATAACTTTATCAATAAATATACTTTGTGTTTTTATAAATTATTAAATGAACATTTAACTGAATACTATTGATAATTATTAACTAAATACAATAACTAAATTAGATTATGCTTGTTGTATGTAAAATATTATACATACCTAAACATACTGGCAAATATTTTTCACTATATGCTATTATATAAATGTATAATGTATATATTATGTATGTATAAATTTCGAATATCTTAAAATTTTAAGAATAATAAAGTGGTGCATACTTTGGATATATTGAATTTTACGATGAATCTGATATTCCATCAATTTTTGCAATTATAAGCTTTCTTCATATTCTTTATGCTTAGAAATTTGTAACGAAATCTCAGATAGAGAATTTCCAGTATATACATAGTTTCTAATAATTCATACCATTATATTATGTTAATTATTCGTGTAAAAATGACAGTTTAATTACATGATTCAAAGCATTTATAAGAAATAAAAAACGATGCATTGTATGGTTTTCATACCTGCATTATAATTTATCTCGCAATACAAAGATATCGGAAGAATATTATTTTGACCTCAATAGGTTTCCTTATAATATGTACCTAAGAAATAAGTTTCTTCGTTCCACAGCAAAAATAGATAACATAAACAAAAAAAAATAACATAAAACTATAAAAGTTAAGCTTGACTAAGCTGCTAACATACCAAGTTGCTTTAGATAGCACTTTTAGTAGATACATTCGCAAACATTCACAATTTAAATAAGAAATCTTTACTGCGTATGAATTAAACTGTTAACGTATACTATAAAGTAATTCATTGTTTATATATTATAGATGTTACAATGAAATAAATAGAAGTAGTCTAAAAATTAATGATAACATTTATGAGGTCATTTTTGTGAACTTTTTATATCTCAGGGCATGTTCCAATTTCTCAATTTAAATATAAATATGAAGTTTACTTTATTGACAAATCTTTGTAAGTACATATGACGTTCATTTAAAATTTTTGAACTAATTTAGATTTACAGAAACCATCTTCCGATATATTAAACAATTAAAAAATGACACAATTAGAAAACCAAAAGGAAAAAACACACAAATGATTATTTCATACAACTTACGGGAAAATTTTACAATTAATTGATAATAAAATTGACTAAAAATATTGTTTAATGAAATTATTACTAGATGTTGATTTTATGCATAATGGAGGGGAGGTTTTAACATTTATATCAAAGGATAAGTAGAATAAAAGGTTATGTATCTATGTAAATGTAAAACTTTTGTATTTGTAGAATAAAAACACACAATAGTAAAATAGATTAAAATAACCTTAATGATTTCCTTCAATGTGATCTTTATCTGGTTTGTTTAATGACTTTTAGTCTGTAAAACACTCAACATGAATTTCCAGAAAATTAAAGAATTAAGCTTATTGATTGAAATGATAAAATAAAAATCAATTTTGGTAATTATTTCACTAAAGCAATTTTCATAAATGTTTCCTTCAATTAGTTAACAATTTTTCTGGTAAAACTATTTATATTTTGTTTAAATTTTCTTTATAATTGTGGCACTTTAAGTCAAACCTATCCCTGAAGGTAGTTTACAAAAATCTGAAACTAGTTGGAATTCTATAAATGAAGATTTATTTTGTTAACTCTTTAATTGTGGTATTCTTTATATATATTCTTTCAAATAAGTTGTTTAAATTATAAAAACTAATTTATGTAGTTATAGTTCCAAAATATCAACAATTTATTTTGAGAAGCATAATTTAAGTATAATAAAATTATTATTATTATTGCTAAAATTATTAAAAATATATTAACATACTAAACACCAAATTAGGTAATAAATGTTCTCACAATTAACGGTTCACATGTATATATACTAATTGTTTCATGTTGCTTCCGCGGACTTGTTAAGTGCCCAAATATTTATTTACATTAATATATTGAGCCTGTATAAATCGATATATACCTACTGGTGGGTATATTTGTCTAGCCAGGACAAAGGGTTCCTTGTAGCCCTTATTTCTCTCAAATCAACAAAAATACGGTTCTTCTTCTCTCTTATCTTTCTGTGCGCATTCAGTTTATCAACATTAATATTTATATGATCGGTTCGCGCACATACTCTAAGGAATATTGTAATATTCTATACAAACCTGCTGTGCAGTCACCACCTCCTTAAAATGTTGGCGTTTGACAAAACTATCTACAACAAACAAACGCATATTATGCGTTCGATTATTCTGCTTCGAGTTTTTCTTCAGCAGATTTTTAAATAAGCGCCCTATATCCCTGTATGTTGAACGCACAAATGTTAAATGTTGAACAAAAAATCACTGGCTAAATTTTGCACAAATTTGAAATTTTGCACATCATAAATGAAGTAATATTCTGGAATTGAAATTATAATATTTGAAAGTTTTATACTGTGAAATATTTTTAGTATTCAATATTCATCTGAAGAGATACATATAATCTTTCAAAGTTGAGGTCTAAATTTTACAAAAAATCTTACACAAGTATCTAACGTATATCTTTATTAACCTTTACTCACTATATGTACATATATATATACATGCTTTGCGTATCCAAGTTGCGTGCAACATTTAGCACCAACTTTCACCAGAAAAACAATGTTTAGACATTCATTTTTCTCCAAAAGTAGCGAAATATGTGTGAAACAGTTAATAAATGTGCAACCACAAGCGAATAAAATGTTCATTTATTCAGAATAAAATATTATTGAAAAGAATATTGGAAGAATAAAATAATATATGTATATTTACTAATGTCGTCGACGCACTTTAATTGTGCTACTGTGAACTATGTTGTCGTTATACTAATGCATCATTGAAGTGTCACATGTACAAATAAATTATCTAGACGTTAATAGGGGGTACTAACAAGTAAAGTTCAACATGTAATTGAATATTTATCCGATGTAAAATACAAGGATAAACGTTTGATAGTTCAAAATAATATAATTTTAGATTAATGGCCATTTTATAATTAAGGCAGAGTATAATTTTTTCTTAAGTTGATTTGTTTACAAGTAGTATGTATAGTAAATTTCATACTAACATGTATTTAAAAAATAATATCAACATCCTTTCATTTGCACAACGAATAATGTTTACTTATGTTATAGCATATTAGTGCATATTAATATGTGTATTGCGAGGCAATGTTATATATGAAAATAATTATATAAGTCACAGAAACTAATAAAAAATAAAATAAAACAACAAATACATTATAATTTTCAAATAATTATAAAACAAATGTATTATTTTAAAAATATAATCATCATTTCAAATGCAAGTTATTTATAAAATTATGTAAATATTTAAAAAGAACGTTGACGTTGAAATTTATACATATCTGAATTCATTTTTATAAATTAAGACGACGTGTGCATCTTATTGGACCGTGGCCTTGTAAATTGAATCGAAAAGTATAACATCTACCGTATTCTCTCTATTATAGGCCTCCTCTCCAATAATAGACCTCTCTCAGTCCTATATAAGACCTCCCTTTTCAGTGATATTACAATAAAAGAGCCCTCACTTATATAAGACCTCCATACCTCCATGACTTATTTGTCTATGTATGTTTGCTATGGTATGTATGCATTGATTTGAAAATTTAAACTTAAATTTAAATTTTAATCTCTTCATAATTTATAATACAACAAATCATTATAGCATTATTCATTCTAAAAATATGTAAAAACGAAACGCTATCTCATTATCTATAAAGTTAGCGGCACTTGATTGTCTAAAGGAAGGAAATTAAAGTGTACATAAAGTTGCAGAGAAGTTCATGGTCGGTCGTTATCAAATCAGAGCATGGCGTACAAAAGATATAGTATTACGGAAGCAGGTTGGAACATCATCTATCATGGATGATGACAGAAGATTATCTAAATAGAGTCATTGAAAAATTGAGCTTTTTAAAACGGATGATTGTATGGGATTCATTTCGATGCCACATTTCCCAGAAAACAAAAAATGTTCTACATGGGACGTCAAATATTAGCCGCTGTTATTCCGGGTGGATGCACTGGCCATATTCAAGTACTTTATGTGTCCTGGAACAAGAGTTTAAAGACAAAAATAAGTGAATTTTCTGAAGTTTGGATGGCAAATGATCCTCATACTTTTACTAGAAATGGCAATATGCACTGTCCCACTTTAGAATTAGTTTCAAAGTGGGTTTGTGAAGCCTGGAAAAGTATTCCAACTTCTCAAATAATAAATTCAATGAAGCTATGTGCGATAACGAATGCACTTGACGGCACAGAAGATCATTTGAATGAATGCTTCAAAGATGGTCACTCCTGTTCTGGTTACACACATCTTCTCAAAGAATTGAATCTACAAAAGGACTTAGTTCAACAAGACGAAGAAAACGCATTTAATGAATAAGATGATGATGATGACAATTTTATCATAGGAGATGTACTGGATGGTGCAATGGATTATGAATAGTGCGACAGTGATGAATCAAATTTGGTAACTTTGTATCTAACTTTTATAATGTTTTACTCGTGTATACTCTAATTACTATATCTCATTTTCCAATTCACAATAAATACCAATTTTACAGATTTATGGTTTTAAACATACGAGTATTAGACCCCTCTCCAATTACAGACCCCTTATTTTTATTAAAATTAAATAGAAGACCTGGTCTACTAATAGCGAGAATACGGTATTTGTTTTCTATATCAGCTTACAATATTTAAAGTACATGGATTATTAGAAAGATTATCAGTTATGAAACCTCAAAAAACTGTCAAATTTAATTATTTATAATAACATGACTTCATTGAGCATGAAAGTAAATAAAAAGTTTGAATAAAAAAATTGGCATAAAAAATATTTAATTTAACCAATAACCATAGCATTAAAATTATTAAAATTTGTTTAATTTTATTTGTTATCTATAATTGATTGATTGTATATTTACCATTGCATAGGTACCTATAATGATTTACTATTTATGAAATTGTATGTTTTATATAAAAAATATTACTATCAATGAGAACCGAATGAGTATCTATATTAAAGTCGAAAAGTTTTTATATCCTACAGGACATTCTACAAACAAATTAGCTACGACAGGGACCAGCCGCTACAGGAAGAAAAATGTATATTACTATGCAACGGGAAAATGCATATCTTCTCGATTTGGGCATGCTTAATTCGATAATACGCCAATAAGACATGGCTATGGATCACGGGTTGAGTTAAAGAGGTTTGATTTTGATTTGCAGCATGCGAGAATCAACCTTAAATCCTTTTTAATAAATAAATACTTGTGCCTAGATAAACATTACTAATATTCTGGGTTCCCAGCAGGTTATCTGGGAAGAAGATTTTCTCCTTAAGTATCTGATGCCACTCATTAAAATAGGATAAACACTTGATGCCTACTAAATATTTAGTATTATTTTTTTTAGGCGTTTATGTTTTAGATTTTTAGACGTTTTGTTTTTCATTAAAAGCGTTATTAGGATTTCATGTCTTTATTGATTACTCTGAAATTGTACTTAAATATAGAAATCTAAATGGCTAGGTAAAACACTTGATCGAGTAGTTATAAGTGGTATTTTGGCTTGGGTATGAAATAGTGCTTGACTCTGGTTTGAAATAGACGTTGCTTCATTAATAAACCTTTTATTTTAGCGATATATTCTTGTCATAACATTTGAACATCAGAACACTTGACAGAACATTTGCTGCAAACTGCTATTGGTTGAGCTTGAGGAAACATTAAAGACGAATTTCGAATACTATTCTCTATATAGGCTTAATTTGTAGTTTGATAAATAGTACTTATACATATTCATATTATCAATTACTGTAAAACCCAAATTTAGTCTTCTTCTTTCAAATATCCTGTAAACATCGGTGTTAATATAGTTAATACAATTTCTAAAAATATCTTACATTTGTCATATTTTTAACTTGTTGAATATTCTACCTTCGGCAATATAATGTACAATGTAATTGACTGTAATTCAAACCTTACACTATCTGTAAAGAAATGCATAATTTAAAGATATGAAAACGACATCTAATAAAAAAAAAATTAATAATATTCTTAAGTAGAACTAACAAAGAAGATTTATAGTTTTGTGTATAATGGTAATGCCTATAATTAATATCTCAAAAATGAAACATTAAATAGTTATATAATTTGTTGTTAATCATTTTCTATAACTATTTACATATTAATTATTTATGGTGCATGAATGCATATAATTATGTGTGTACCTATACCAATATATTAATAACTAACAATTAATGACTAACAATAATAACCACCTTAAATGACGTTGTACACCCTTCTCCATCCGTATACAGGAAATAAATGATCTTGTTTCTATATAATTATTATTTATAAAAGAACGAATAAAATCATTTGTAAGGAAACATAGAAATCCTATAAATATTTCAAAGAGTTTGGAGGATTTTCTTTTCAGAGTGAACTATAACTTTACTTTTGCACCCTTTAGTTATAAATTGTATTATTAAATTATTTTTATCAAATGCTTTCACATCAAACAATATTATAGTCTCTATTTGAAATATTGATAAAATATTACATACATCTTACTTATGACGTAAGATCATCAATATTCACTGTTTTAGCGTTAGAATACAATTTGAGTAACCAAATAAGTAACATAAAATCAATATTTTATCATTTATCTTCACAAGCTATATCAGCACATGTAAATTATTATTAAAACTACCATACTAAATGCGCAGTTATTATCTATTTATATTATTTTAGATAAATAGTTGTTAGTGTCAATTCTATTTTATGTGCGGGTATATTTCACCAACATAATAAACTTAACAAATCAATTCAACATGATAAAATGGGGTTTCCACGTATCTGCATTATAGATATATAATAATTATATATTGGAGAGACGAGACCGATTAGCATAAGACTTTAGAGAGCACTGTCTATCCAGAAGCGCTATTTATTATCATTTTAATAATAAACGCTCTAATATCTAATATCTTAGAGTCTATCTAACCTGGAGAATTTGCATAGCAAGCTAACACAAGATTAAAAAAAGAGAGTTGCCGAGGCTGTTAATATTTGTCTCAAGACCGGAAAGAATCTGTGATGAATGGCTGTATTGAACTACATTTAGATTGTGTTACGTAACAATTATTGTGCTTTCTTGCTGTGTCATTCTCGTATCTATAATGCACTCGGCTTATTGATTTTGCAGGTTTTCCGTTCAGATTATCTTGATTTTTTTATCGCCAAAAATGGCAAAAAGCTGGTTAGCTACAGACAATTTTAAAAGATATAAATTCATTCAAACCA
>JAYRBW010016019.1:0-12983 GCA_036023295.1 Invenusta paracnida | reverse complement strand
TTTTATCTGTGTCTACCTACTGATCGATGTTTAGCATTATTGATTGAATTATCGTTTTAAGGTTCATCCAATTCTTCCTTTCCCATGCAGCTTCTCTCTCAGCATTTCTATGATCCATCAGATCCTTCTAGTTCGGGAACAGGTACAAGGTCGCTATCCCGTCACTCAAGCCTATCTATCCCTCTGTCTTGGATTGGCCCAAGCTGATCGTCAACTTCCATTGGCCGAGGCCACTGCTCCAGGCTCTCTGATTGGTGGACTCGTCTTTACTGCCCACCATGTCCTTGCTTCTTTCCAACAGTGGAAGTTTGCTACCAATACTGAGCTTCTTGATATGAGTAAGTTAATAGTGACCTGATTTTTATAGTGTTAAATTTTTCAATAAGAAATAATAACATTACGATACATTACTTAAACATTTCTTTCACAGGTTATCTTACCTCAACAAAATTCTAAAACATCATATTCCCAACTACTAGTCAACTAGTATCCCAACTAGTATCAAACAAAAAATTGCACATCATAAATACCTACAGGAATTCATATCACATCCGTTCATAATCACATGCATATGTGGACTATTCATTCATGTTAGAAAATACATTAGGTAACAATTTTGCACTGGTATTCTTTTGATGAGAGAGAGTGAACTTATTGCATATAGAAATATAATTATTTGATAGCAATATTCGAATTTATTGTGTGAATAAAGTTTTAGATAATATATATAATGTCCTTAATTTTTAATAAATTATTCTTTAATTTTCAATAAATTAGTCTCTGCGATTTAAGGGGTTAGGGGGATTTCCGATTTTTTTCTCTTCATTTTTGCTCAGTAACTACAATTTTGATTAAATAATTTATAAGGGAACAAAGTTAGTCCATATGACTATAACTTTATAGCTATACTTAATTATTAATATTGTTAGCTTAATACCTAACAATAGCCAAATAATAATAATACTTTCTATCTTAAAACCAATTAATAAGACAATAAGAAAAACAGTTGATTACCATGAGCGTTTATAATTATCAAATTCCACTAATTAGAGCTAAATAACATTAATCATTTTAGCGCTACGTATTTTATTCTAATTAATTTACAAATACCTTACCAGGCGACCGTCTTATTCTTTACTTGATTCTGAGAGACGAATCTTTTCTAAAGTAAACACTGGCTTTTGTTTGACGAATCACCAACTATTAATCTTTCCCCAATTGTTAACGTACACAATAAGTTGATAGCCAAAAATTGTATTATCTAATCCAACGCATAATTAGAAACAGAAAAAAATTTAATGAAATATACAGAAAAATATTACAATATTAAATGAATGTCAATAATACAATTTAGATTACAACGAAATTAATCTTGTAAAGCATTTCTGAGGAACAATATAATATTTCTAAGTGTTCCTATATTATTGATATTATTATTATTAGCTATATTTTGTATTCTTAGTCGTTTCACATAATTTTTTTAAAATTTACCTTTACTTAATTAAATTATTTTTTCTATTACAAACATCTCCGACTGCTGTTATCTCAGGTGAGAAATGTTTGCTCTTATTCAACGAGGTACTGACTCAGCATCCCTCGACTGCAGAGTGGCGGGTACGAATCCTTTTGGTCCAGCGGGTAGTCTGTCGACTCATCAGTGGTTCCCCGGCTGCTGTACGCGCTCTCACCACTCTATCTTCCATCAGTGTGGGTACCCTTACTCGAGAAAATGATCTAGCTAATGAGTAAGCTGGCTTAGTTTTTTAAAAGCGCTTAATAATTCTGATTAATAAATAAACATGGTTAATGAAATAGTGAATAAGAAGAGTCAATAAAATTAAGTCAATAAAATTCCATTTCACGAGAATGCAAAGTAACAATACAAATTAATCTCTAACTATTTTAAAATTAAAGTTGATAAATTGTATCAGTTAATTGCTAGAATATTATTCATACTTGCAAAACCCCAAAGCAAGCTCGAACTGATCTTAAAGATGTGAAAGAAATTGAACTTATTGAAATAGATTTTGAAATCATTGCAGTTATTTAGTTTTTGTGTAAACCAATCAACTACTGCGATTCTTGCATGGAAGGTAGTTGTTTGATAGGTTTTTGGATAATATTGATATATTTAACATAATGATTTTTACTGTATACGCAATATATTGCAAATAACTTGTTGTCTTGTTTTATGTTTTCGCCATCTGAACATTTACCTGTATAAAGGTATTTATTTTAATGTCAATCAAGGTAACTTTCGATTTTCTTAACAAACTAACCTATATTATCTATAGCTAAAATGTCTTCGAATACAAACTTGAACAAACGTTCATTAATCCCTCTTCCCTCAGCATGCTGTCGGTGTCCGGCTACTCCGGCCGCCTCTCCCGTGTTGTCTGGCTGGCGCTTACTCTGCTCAATCATCTGACGAGTCATCCGAGCACCCGATATGCTCTCCTCCCAGTCATGGAGTCCTCTGTTCAATCGGGTGTCCACTACATTGCCTCCCTCATCACCTACCTTTCATTCCCCTACCATCTCAAAATGACACGAATGGCGGTTAACCTGCTCAAGAAGATGGTCCAGGTTAGTTAATACTTTACAGACCGGTTTTACTTCTCTCTGGTTAATGCCGGTATATTAACTCCTGCCCACGAAATAATATTTTATTTCATATATTTAATTTGCAGTATTGCTAATAAAAATGACCCGGTATATTTTACTATTCAATTAAAGAAAGTGTTAGCTTAATACCTACCAAAACCAATATTATATTATATTAGTTATACCTTCTATCTTAAAACTAATAAATAAAGCAATAAAAAGGACATCAATAATTACTGATTTTCACTAGTTAGTTAAATAATTAATCTTAGTAATTTTATACTAAATATTTTACAAACACCTAGCTTTTACAAAGCTTTTATTCCAAGCGACCGAACTCGAACTCTGTTTTCTGGGGAGATAGAATCGTTCTCCAAACATTGACTTTTATACGAAACTCAAATACAATGGAAAATTTCAAATGATTTGTTTAATAAATCACAAACTATTAATATTTCCCCATTTTATATACATAGTACTCAGTAATAAAATAATAACCAGGAAATAGCATTAGCTAATCCATCACATATTTAGAAACAGGATAAATCAATATTTAAGAAATATACTGAAAATGTTACAAGATTAAATCAATAACTCTGAAATGACAAATTAAGAATTTATCGACTGCATTGAAGTCTCAAATAAATCAATGTCAATAATAAAATTTAAATTATTAACGAATGAAACCGGTAAGGCATTTCTGGGGGAATGAAAGTCGTCTTAAAGAAAACAGCTGCCGGTTTCAGTATTATTCAAATGGTTATCCCTCACTTTCAGTAGAAAAAAAATCACTTTCTATTCCTGTGGTGAGAGTTGATGATATTTTTTCTAGTCTGTATCTGTTCGCTCTCTCCCTCCCATGCACAGCTATCCAGTGTCCCACTGGTCTCCTGTCTGGGTGAGGCATCAGCTACACTCCGGGACGCTTTTCTTCGTCGTCTCGCCTCACCCACCGAGTGCTCTTTGCTCCGGGCAGCACTGTTTGACCTCTTGGCTGAGTGTGTCCTCTGTGGTCGACCCTCCCTCCTTCACCTCCTCATGACTTCGGCTAATGGCGAGCCTGCTGACACTGGCTGTCTTGACTGTGCGCTTGCGGTTATCAAGGAAACCAAGGTTTATCGGTTCAACTCTTTTATTGTTATTTTTATTACTTTTTTTTATAAAAAATATAATTAGCTAAAATTCTATAATAAAAATATGTATTAGTGGATTAGTTTTTGGAAATGCACTCCACCATAGTCGTAGAGCAAAAAAGGAGACATAGACAGCGAATACATTAATAGTGCTTAATTAGATGATAACAAATATTGCGTGAATAACGCTTCTAGATCTACTAATACAATGAGCAATAATCTCAATATGAAGTGAACATCGACAGTTTGGTACGAAAATTATAACAATAATTCAGGCATTTTGTTGCAGAATCTCACACTAATTGCAAAATGAGCTAGCTCAATGGATTTTGTTTCATGAATATGTTTTGACTAAAAGAAAAAAAGTCTTAAGGAATCCTCCTGATGGAAAGTCATGGTTTTAAGTAAATCCAAAATGGCCGCCAGGGGTAAAAAATTATTGAGACCTGATTGTGTCTATATCTCGTAAAGTATGTATTTTGTTAAAAATATTTTACCAACAGATATAAACACAGTATCAAAATATCCGTAAGACATGCTTTCAAGATATTTTGGGGTCTTTTTATGACGTCACAGTCTTGTAACTTCAAAATGGCCACTATTTCATATAGATATATATTTCAAATTTGTTAATACTCTCATTTATTACACATTTAAATATTAACGTCAGATATACATTTATTTGTATATTTAAAAAGTAAAACACGTTTATTGTACATAATATAAATAATAGTATATTATTGTCAAAATATTAAATAGTATCTCTTTAAAAGTAAAAGGACGTCATTAATATATGCGTATTACATATTTTAAACTGAACATTTTCATCATCCCCATCCTCGTCGCATGGCATCTTTTGGGTATTAGTGTAGGCAGATTCCCTGCAAATTCCAAAATCTTGTGTGCACTCAATGTTGTTCTTCGTGCATACACATTTTAGGCTGCTACAATCTATCCGAAAGTTACATTTTATGACACGTAAGAGGTATTCGAAAGCTAGAACTAGATTTGTAAGAAGTAGTACAAACCCTCGTTCATTTCTTTCATTCCAATCTGTTGGTTGAAGCCAACTTGCTCCTTTCCACTCTTGAACCTTTGTATATACACGCAGATTTTAATACGTCGCTTCTGCTTTTTATTTTCAGTACACTGCATATTTTCAAGAGCCCGTTACAGTGTACAATAAGTGTGTGCTTTCACCTTCCCTATATTACTGGCAGTAGTATGGCTAGTGTCCTCTGGACTCCACAGGGGGCAACCTTTAACTTGGACCTTGAGCTAAGACCTGTTCCCACGGGATACCTAGTTATTTATCAAGTGGGTCGGCGGAGTCACCAATGACCACAGAATTAGTTGTGATAGACGACTAAACGGCCTTCTACACAATTAGCAGGTCTGCATCTCTTGGGGAATGGTGTACCTCGCCATTTGTTTTCTGAAGTTTTTGACAAAGCTTAATAATATAACGTAACAATTACATAAGCTACCAATCAAAAATGCAGAAAAATGATTGAGTTAATTTATAGAAAGGACATATCAAACTAAATATGGAATATAATTGCACAATCTATTTAAAAATGCATGACTAATAGACTAGTATATTACTATAAAATATATATTTAAAACAATAACAAATATTGTACACGGACAGTTTAAAGTAAAAAGACAGCGAAAAATTAATAGAATAGAGGCATACCCCTTGAAGTGACTTTCCCAAAGATATATCTATAAATTGGCCTTACATAATTATTGATACTGTTACTTATAATATAATTATTGATACATCGAGCTTACTGGATTATTGAGATGTTCTCTGTATTTGAGGTAAAGTGGTCGCTTACTGCTTCCGATATTGGAGAGTACATCTAGAACAGATAATTTTGTAGACTCAGTTTTTTATGAGGCACTTGTCACTTTTTCTTCTGCAATTTTAGAGGCTGCATTCTGGTGTGATATATGCATTAGTAGTTAATACATTTTAATAGTTTTAGAAGCATTTTTATCGTCTATTACTTCTAAGTTATTCGCAGTCGATATCTCATTATTTCCGTCCTGCGACAAGGGCACTAATACACATTTTTATTGCAGCATTTTTGATTATTTTTTCTAATAATGTCCTGCTTAAGGTAAATCTGAATTTAACGTCATAACTGTGTATACTATAATCATATCCAATCGTCTACACTTAATTAATGTAAAGTTTTACGAAAACAATTATAGTTTATCCTGGCATCCTAATATGAACTATACTGTTCTGTAAAAATAGAATTTAGATCAACTAAATACATTAAAGCATTCTCAAATAATATATATCTCAATGGATATGTCTTTTGTAAAATACATTGTTTTTAACACTTAACTCAAATACTTATAATAATAAAACCGGCAGGGGGGCTGTCGCGTCTTAGAATTCAAGCATGCTATAAAAATTAATATGTACAAAAAGTCAATATTTACATATTAAAGGTCAATTCGAAATTTGCTCGAACTTTGCGCGATTCATCCCTCTCTCGATAAGGAACATTTAAATAACATAATACCTATTTTATGGTATCTTAAGTGTGTTCTTGTAAAGAAAATCTCAAAATTGTCGAAGCGCCGATGTCGTATAGGCTACGCTTCTTGTGTAGCCATAAAAGCCGCAATTTTGATATCTTGCGATTTTTCCCCCCAAGTCTAAACACATGCCTGTTAATATGAAAAAGATTTTTGAATCTTTTTGGCACTGCTGATAAGAAAGCAGACCGGCGGAGAACTCAAACTCTCACAAATTATTGATCGAACCGAACGCATTACGCCGTGATATTAAGTATTAGAATTTGCAAATTTAGTGTCTGATAATAAGCATTAATGAAAAGAGGGAAATTGGGAGGATTGTAGACACGGATATTATAATATTAACTTATTATACATTTTTCTTGTCTTTTGTTAAAATGTATGAAA
The DNA here is from genome assembly GCA_036023295.1 of Invenusta paracnida. Lineage (NCBI taxonomy): Eukaryota > Metazoa > Platyhelminthes > Proseriata > Coelogynoporidae > Invenusta > Invenusta paracnida. The sequence goes on along the minus strand of JAYRBW010016019.1, from coordinate 6,303 downwards.
TTGGCTTCCAGTTTTTACCTGAATTTTTTTCGTATCTGTCCTGGAAATGTCCTAGAATTTTACTTTGATAAATCGGCAGCCACCCTGAACCTGTGACTATATTTATTATATAGCTGTTGTGTACTATAATGATGTTATAACTACTGAACAATCAATATTTGATATCATTGTAATGTTATTTTAATTTATAAAAGATTAGTTACTATATGATAGAAAGTTATATTTGCTGCTTATGCCATCTCTTATTATAGCTTACAATATTACGTGTAACTTTATCTAGAAATAATTAATTAAATCAATATGTCACTCTATTGTATTGATCCGTTCAGATTGATGATGATGCTTCAATTATGCTCTTGTGGTCCGTTAGCAAGTTCTTCAGCGCTCTTTGGCTTCAAGACTGTCATAGCGTAGTTCGAGAAATTAAAAAAAGGTATAATTAAGGAACTATTTCGAATATTTAATTAATTGATAATTATGCAATTATAATCTTTTACAATTTGAAATTTGACTCTTACAGAATAATCTTAATGTGTTTTTGTCTCAAAAGTAATAATTATTTTGTAGTTGTAACATTTTTTGATGTTACGTGAGATAAAAATATATTTAACAGATTGAGATGGAATTTGTTTATAATTTAATTATTAACAAGAATTTTAATAGTAATATGATTAATTTCGTAATATAAAATATTTCTCAGTATTGATTTGGTTCACTAATTGTGCTAAAAAGCAATCTTGATTAAATTTTTATTTTAAACTATATTACTTTTTGAACAATTATCTATCTATTATAAATTTTTTATTACTATCAAATGTTTTTTAACTCACAAACTGTATCTGGGTATGCTTTTTTTGAAGAATTAAATTAAAAAATATATTTTGATAATTTTGTTTACTAATTATCATTAATCTTTTTTGTAGTCCCAATTTTTGGAAATCATTTTGTCAATCTTCTCTCGATATCTTCGCTAGTTTCAATAAATTTAAGGTAATTGTTTTTATTTGTTTATTTATTATTTATGCACTTTGTCACGATTCTTTCGTTTCTGTTTTAGGAACCAAGAAGCGTTACAGAATTGGAGCTTTTGGGTCATGTGTTTAGTGTGCTCTCTATGGAGATCTATTCAAATGGATGGTACATTTTGCTCTTTCTTTACCTGTATCAATTGAGATTATTAATATTATAACATAATCACTCATTTTGTTGAGCTGTTTCTATTGAATATTTACAAGTGACTTAATTTTCATAAATCAATATTTTTTGTTTAGGGAAAACTGCTCAACAGAAGTGCAAGACTGTGTATCAAATATCGCTAAAATCGGATGTCATAAATCCTACTGTGAGGTCAGTATTTCAGATTTTAAAATTAAAGTATTTAATTATTAAATATTGTTTTAAATACTACTTTATAATATCAGTTTAAATTTTTTATGAGATATTTCTCTTTAAATGGTTTATAATGAATCTCTTATCAAAATAAGTTTTTATGCTTAGTATTAAATTTTACTAGTTTAAAGTCTAGAGTTCTGAATACAAATTTTGATTGTATTATGTTTCAAAATATTATTCCATTGGTTGTTACACTTTTTTGGAAAAGCGAATTTAAATTAAATTTTGAAAAATATACTGCACTAAGAAACGGTATGTATAAAATATACTGACTAGATGTATAGTATATAGTACATATTATTCTATTCTATAATGTTATGGACTAAATCACTATATCAGGTGAAACTTTTTATTTTTTTATAAATTTATAGTATATCATTTATTTAAGAACATTTTTCTTCATGTTTTATTTACTGTTCAAACCGATTTTTATCAATAATTAATAAAATTTTCTTTGAATATCAATAATATAGTTTTATATTGAATAGCTGTAAAGACCCTCTAATATAGAGCATTATATTATTAAAAATTTAGTATCAAAATTATAAACATTTTTAAGAGTATGATGGAATATGACAGTCGTCTAATCTTCATACATGAATATGTGTGTGAATAAAATAGATTGGCTTCATTATGGACGCAATTAATTAATTATCTTTTTTTGATATGTTTTGTTTATAATTTGCACATTTAGCTTGATATAAATAATTGTTTTAATTAATTCTGATATATTTACAGTTAAATAAAACGAAAATTAATCACTCATTTGGCTTAAAACAACGTGATATTTTGTTTTACTTATCTGCTTGTTTGGGAAATTTTCAGGAATTATCAGTATATATATGTATCTCTATTCTACCTTTAACTATGTACTAATTTCTTCTCTATCTCAATTTAACTGATACCTTCCTGCTCCACTGTATCTTTTTACTACAGATGCTCCTGAATAGTGTCAGCAATGTCAAAGAAGAAGACAAAGAGCCCCTGGAACAGGAACAAGAGCTACTCTCAGCCCTGTATATGTGTACCGGACGGTGGAAGTCCCTCCTCGTCGTACTCATTTCGCGTAGCCGAGGTCACAACCACCTGGTAACCGCCACCGATGCCTCGCCCATTATTCCTACTGCGACTGCTGGTGGCCTTGCTAAGCAATCAGCTGCTGTCTCCAGTCACCCGCCAAGTCTTACAACAGACTTGCTCCATTCCATCACCTCTGATCTTATTGCCTGTCTCACTACCATGGTAAGTAAGAAAGTGTAGAAGCTACAAATAATATGTAGTATATTATAATGGTCGTAAATTGTGAAATCCTAACTCCTTTTTCCATTTAAGAAAAATGTTAATAAATTGTTTAAGTTGTTACAACTGTAATATTGAATAATTATGAAAATATTAATAAATTAATTATTTCAATATTTAAAATTTGAGTGCACTGTTTTATTATAAGTATAAAATTATAATTTGGGTATTGTAAAATATATTAGTATTCGATATTTAGTGTTGTTTCCCTGAATTAACGGTAAAACAATATATAATATAGATTTACAAATTAATTTTTTCATTAAACCACACTATTTTTCTTAAATTGGAAAAGTATTATTTTTCTATACGAAGATATCTACGAAGATGAATACGACAAGGCAAAGCGATCGAGTTTTAATATACAAGTATGGAAATGTGCTTTTCCAAGGAAGGAACCTAGTTTTTTTTCTATGCTTTTTTTATCACGCTAATATACTCATATCAAGTTAGATGGTTATTTGAATGCTTACAACAAAGAAGTTCTTATAATATTTATCAATAATTTGTCTGTTATCATTTCTTTAGTTTTAATTAATTTGTATATCAGTTATTTGTTATATTGATATAGATTCTTTTTTATAACTTCAGAATTGATTTTTTATTTCCATATTAATTTGTAAAACATTGTTCATTCCTATTTATATCATTAATTTTTTTGTTAATAAAAAATGTACAGAAAAGTAAAATGAATGCGGAAAAGTTATACTTTTCTATAGATGAATAAAAGGAAAAGACAGCTTTTTAATCTATGTATAGAAAAAAAGCATGTTTTCGTGTACATTAAATGTTACCAAAATTTTTTGAAAAACTCAAAATATGAGACATTTTCTTTTCTCGCCTTTCGTGCGATGCTTAATTTAGAACACCTAATGTCATTCTTTTTTGTCCGTCATAGCTACATTAGTAATGATTTTAATATTAATAGTTAATTTGAAGCATTTTTTCGTTGCTTTTAAATTTTTGTAAAAAAAAATTGTGTTTTTTTATGTCAGGACCTCTCAGGAAGTGTAAATGATTCCATCGATCTTGGTAGCCAACTAGCCTCCACCCTTGCCATCATCATTAAACGGTATCTGCTGTAAGTCCATTAAGCTCTGACTGTCTTTTGACGTGATTGCTTTTTACTCCTTCATTTTATTTTTCTTATATCTCTATCGTGCACATTTATAAATTGTTGAAAAAAAACAATGTAATAACATTAACCGTACTTCTATTTATTCCATAATTTATTTTTTATAAAGCATGTTAATTTTTACTAGATTTATTTAAGTCGATTTTTATCAGAAGTCTACTTGGCAACATTTTTAATTTATAATATAATTATAGTTAATATTTATTAAATAATATAGTTTGAACGTTCAGATAAAGTACGATTAAGGTACCATTGAACCAGTGCCATCATAATCTGTACCATTGAGTTACAAATTTCCCTATGCAATCAAAGCTGGTTAAATTGATATGTAAGTAAAATGTCATTATTAAGAATAGTTATTCACTATATTAGTATTGTATTTCAAAATTTCGCTTCAAGAAAAATCTGATCTCATAAACTGATGTGGAATTATTGTTTACAATCTTGATCCATAAATAGTACTGATATTTTTTTTGCTGTTACACGTTTATAATATGACATTATTTCTAAACTAACTTTACCACCGAATATTTCATTCGATTTTGGGCTTTATTCTGGTAAATGTTTTTTTAATACTTTTTGTTTACTTCAATCTATAGTATATTATTGTATCTATTAACTTTGCTAGCTTGTTGTAAGGATTATTAAATGTATAAAAACGTGTTATGCGATCATAGTTTTAAAAAAGTTTGTAATTTGGGGGGAAAATCCCATTTTTTCCACGCCTTTTCAGTCAAGAAAAACAGTTGATTCCGCCTCTTTTGAAAGATATGAGCAATCTGTTGACTAAGTTGACACTTTCAGTCGCTCACATGGCCACTTCTATTCATGTTGATTTATTGGCTGTAACCAGTTTACTATTGGGTCAGTACAAGTTCAGCGATAAGAGAGGTGAGTCTATCTAGTAATGAATATTATCATTATTTCGATTTTATTCAGAGGTGTCCGTTATATAGTTTTTAAATAAAAATAACGTTTTAGTTTGAATGGTATCAACCGGAATTATGGAAAGTGACTATATATTTCGAATATTTTTGTCCATATTATACTGAAATTTTTCGGTAGTATTGTACAGTCTAGCTGTATATTGCCTTATATTGCTTAAAATGTAATAAAGTAAAAATTATCATAAACACATTTTAATCTTGGTGATACTCTTGAAAAACCTAAATATTTATTATTGATGAGTGGTTTCCTGGTATCTGGGTTTTTCTGTGGCATTAATGTTCGCAATCTAATCATTGCTGACTTCCATTGTAGCGCTTTTTGTAGCGCCATTGTATATTCCATAAAATATATTACTATTTATACTAAATATAGAAAATTACATTTAAACTTCAATAACATCGCAAACACAATATACCAATGTTTTATAAATATATGTAGAAGATTCAATATCAAAACAGTTTTTTACAATAACACTAAACGAATTTAAAATTTTTTAAAGTTATATTAATTATTTGAAATAGACAATAAAATACTTCCCTGTTATTTGAATATTTAAATGAATCTAAATAATTAAAAATAATTGTATAAATCTTTTAATAGCTTTAAATATTATTGTAATTCAATTTTAAAATTAATTTCACCATATTTGTCAACTATAGTTTTATTCTATAATATTAAATATAATAATTAAAAATATTAGCAATATAAGCAATTAAAAATGATTCAGAAATTGAGTTATATTAAACATTCAAAGGATTAATTTTTTATATTTTTTATGTTTAATAAAAAAATTCTGCATATTATTCTTAATCGTTATTATTTTAAACATAACTTTATTTCCCAACAACTATAGTCTATTACCATATTTTTACATGATAATAATTTATTGTCACTATACTATAGAATAATTTGACTGAACTTTTCACTGGCTTAAATTTTGTTTAAATTTTTTCTATATTCAAATATAATGTGGTGATCTTTCAGAATTTTCAGCAACCGAAAATATGGCTCTATGGCAAGAGATATTTGAAGCAAGTCTTTATTTTGCTGGTGAACTGTCTTTGAAACGAAATTTAACACTAGTTGAAGAAAAGGTGGGAATATTATTGTATATTGTTATATTTCAACTGTAGCTTTGATCTAAACTGCTTAATAAAAATAAAGGTGTTGATAATTGTATTGTTACATAATTTAACTACTAGGCAGTAAATTTAATTAAGTTCATTGATAAAAATATCGATGTTTTTATGCATGATATAAATGTCATGTTCAATGTGTATTTCAATATGAAACACAATTAGTTTTTAACCGAAATCCAATTTTTTCCTTCAGTATTATAAAAGTAAAAATTAGTTTGTATGCTATGCATGTTATTTTAGATTTCTTTATTTATTACTGAATACGAATACGGTTGGTGTTTTTTAGAAACTTAGTAACTGTATAAATACTTACTATCTAGACCTATGGCAATAGGTCGTTAGCTAGTAAAGCTAAGCGAACTATGTAGTAGGTATATAGGATAGTTGAAA